>CM059191.1:48344154-48366016 GCA_030323885.1 Branchipolynoe longqiensis | reverse complement strand
GATATCAACTAGGTATTTCTCATTTTTCTTATGGATGGGTATTACTTTTGCAACTTTGAGATTCTCAGGAACAGTAGTATTTTCAAATGATAGGTTTATTATGTGGGAGATAGATGGCGCGAGTAGCGTGTCACACTCTTTGATTATTTTTGACGAAATTGTCATGTCCGCTTGAATTATTAGGATTTAGTTTCTTTATTTCTACTAGGGTTTCTTGTTCATTGTTGAGACTAAGAAAAAAACCTATGTGAGTTTGGATGTTTAAGATATTGCTTGTGTGCTATGCTATTACTGGGGTGTTTTGCTGCAAGTTTTTCACTAATTGAACAGAAGTGTTCATTTAATGTGCTGGCGATACCTTCATTGTTTGTCATCGTTTTATTGTTATAGATCAGTTTGTCAATTTGATTTTTCATTTTTGCTTTATGTGGGTATCCACAGATTTTCCAGAGGGTATAAAGATTTTGCTTCTCATTTCTGACTAGTTCTTTATAGTATCCTTCCTCTGCTGATTGTAGACAAGTGATTAGTATATTCTTATATTTTGTGTGTTTTATTTGATTTTCAGCTGTTGGGTGCTATACAAGTTTTAAGGCTTGATGTGATCCATATTTTAAGTTTTGCTCTTTGTCTTGATAGTTTTTGTTAGTGGGAAGGCTGCATTAAATGCTGTGTTATAAATCTGGTAGAAGATGGTTAGGGCTTTGTTTACTTCGGTTGATTTGTAGTATTCTTTCCAGTCTGAGGTTTCAATTAGGTCTTTGAATTTAGCCATGTTTTCCCCCCCAAATATTCTGATAATGGGTCTGTCCTGTTTTTTAATGGGGTTGTGAGATTGAATTGTTATAAAGTTGGGTAGATGGTCAGTGATATCGCAGTAAATATTTCCTGTGGATATATTCTGATTACTTTTTATTACATTGGCATTATAAGTATATGATCAATATGTGAAATTTGGTAGTCTACTATTCTGGTTGGTAATGTGATGGTGGGGATAAAATTTTGCTCAAGTACTGTTCTAAAGAAGTTATTGACATGGTTATTCTGTTTTATTTTTAGTCCATCGATGTTTAGGTCCCCTATTATTATGCACTTTTTGTTTTCCAAATTGTGCATGTTAAAGTAACATGATTAATTCGCAGGGTGGGGGAAGGGAGGGGGCGGGGCCTAAACAACACTCCGACCAGACTCGACCTACCGTAATCCAAACAAACTAACCCGACCCCAGTGGTGCCACCTACCAGGAGCCCTGGGACCGCCCTGCCCGGTTACAGGAGGAGCCAGAATTGAAACTCCCGCCAGAACCATCATGTGACCAGATTCGAACCCAACTGCCTGCATGGCCACAACTCCTCCAGCACCCGACCGGACTACTCCACCATCATTTCTTCTCCTCATAAAACGTAACTCCACGCAACGAAAACATGCCGACACCACGCAAATCAGCCCGCAATGCAGCAAAGAAGAACAATAACGCTCCGAAGGGACGTGGGCGCCCCAGGACCAAAAATGCAGAGCACAAGGATAATACCCAAAACACGGCGAGTGCGCCTGAGGACACCCGACAGCCGCTGTCACCACTGTCACAACCACTGTCACAAGCAGCACCAGGTGGGAGCGGAATAGGTGATGGCATACTTGAGGCCATACAGGCTCTCATGAAAAACCAGATCAAAGATCTGAAGACGGAACTAAAAACTGCCTTACTCGCCACCATGGAGGCGAGACTTAACACGAGCGCGGATTCCGGCATGCGGGAAACACAGCAATGCCAAGGTGCACTGACACGTGACATGGCGGACAGTGGGGTCACGCCTGGTGTACTCAACCAGGTCAGCTCGGCCAGTCACCACCAACGGCTGCCCCCACCCCTGGTCCACGCTGTCACCTACAATGCAACAACACAGTTTGATGATGCATACATGGAGGATCGGGGCGATGCTATTAACGACATCCTCCTAGCAGCAGGAATAGCACTCGGCCATAAATGAGGTAAACCCAAATTCTTACCACACATCTGTGTGATACACGGCTCTAAGCGAGGCAAGGTGTGTCTGGGTGAGGCGACCTGGCCCGAGTACTGTGCGGAGTTATTCAGGATGGGGAAGGACGCAGCAATTCCTCAAGCATGGAAAGTGCCCATGATGGAGCACCATCACCAGCTGGTGACAATGGCGTCAATCTGGGACTGGAACATGTACAGGCTATGGTCAGAGCACGTGTTCGATATGATAGACAATGGTCGCCTCCCATACGGGTGTCACCTCTGGAACTGGGGGAATGACTGTGGGTTCACAGCTTCCCACGGCCAGAACCCTGATCGCGGAGTCCACATATCATATGTGCCTGGTGAGCAAAGAAGTACCACCGATCAAACAGCCACCAGGAATGGGCGTGCATGAATAAGAAGCGGTTCATGGACAAAAAAGCTACCTCCTCCACTGACACCACAACCCAGCAATTCGCCCAGGGTTTTTTGCTAAGTGGCTCCACCCCGCCCCACCATTATGTGGACGAGGAGCCACACAACGGTGAGACCACCACCGGCATGCAACACATGGTACGTAATAATCTCAACACCGACAGTGGTGCAAGGGAAAACATCAGTGAGCAACGTGCCGGCTGGAGGAAACGCCCCACTAAGCATAACATTGTGTATTGTGAATGTGCAAGTGATTGTGACTATGTTATTTGTGATAGTGGCACTGGTGACGGCTGGAGGAAATGCCCCATCAAAGCTGACATTGTATATTGTGATTGTGCAACTAATGACGACTATGTGATGTGTGATAGTAGCACTGGTGACGTCACCAGGGGCTACGCCCTTGGCAAAACTGGCTCCCCAAGCGGCCACAGCAGATACCACACCCACAGCGACAACCGCGCACTGACACCAAACCCTGACGTAATGAGCTGTGTCTGTGTTGACATCTCTGACTGCAGTGACTGTAACAATGGTGCCTGCGATGCCGACAGTGGCAGCGGCAGCAGCAGCAACACGAGCGGGGACAACCCCCACCCCCCCAGCCGCCTGCAAACCAAACCGATGGCATAGCATGCACCATATGCGAAGCAATTAACTATAGATGTGTATGTCCCAATGATCCTAGTTGTGGCATCTGGCCCAGCACTTCTGACAACATCCAGAACTGCATCTGCACTCACATATCAGACTGCAGTGAATGCAACGGAGCTGGTAGTCACACCACCGACGACGATCCTGACACCACTAATTGCTCGAATCTGGCCGGTAGCAGGACGGCCCCATGATGCTCAGTGTGACAGCACCGAAATCGTATGGGCGGGTAATATCCAACACAACAACAAGAAGTGCCACCGTTGCGCCGGCGGCCAGGATTGTAACGACCACTGCAGGGACAGTATCGCCAGGCACGGCCGTGACACGAAAGGCAGCGCCACCAGTAAGGGTGGTGACAACACACGCGGCCGCCCACACGCCAGCGGCGTGCCCCGCTCCCCTGGTGACGTCACAAAACAAAATCGAGGACCTAGCAATCACAACAAACCCCACCCACACAGCATGGGCGGCGGCCCGGACCACGCCCCCACCACTCCCGGTCATGCCCCCACCTATAGCAACAACAGCACAGACACTGACTCAGCTGACGTGGCTCAACACGAAGCGAAATGACCAGGAGTCAGCAGCACCAGTACAGACATCAGCGACCAGGCCTCCAAACCTGGAGATAGCGATATAGCCCATTAAAACACATTGCCACTACTCACCTCGACACAGTACCGCAACACCCTCGACACTATATGGCCCCACCCAGTCGAGGACCAGTGGATACACCACAAACACTACCTAAACACCTACACCAACCTGCGCCGGATGGCTGTCCCCAATTACATGGGTGCCAGGATACCAGTGCCCTCCGGACTCAACATCCCCCAATGGAGGAGAATGCTGGCCGACTACCATGACCACGAGATAGTCGACTACCTCGAGTATGGCTGGCTGGCTGACTATGGCGCTGACATGCCCCCCACACCTACTGCAACGAACCACACAAGTGACCCTGCCCAGCTTGATGCCATACGGAGATACGTCGAGACCGAGAGGGGCCACGGAGCCCTCCTCGGCAACTTCGACAAGCCCACCCTCTTCCCCTGGACCCAGGTCAGCCCAATCATGACCTGCCCCAAGAAGAATACTACTGAAAGGCGCATCATTGTCGGCGTCAGTTGGCCCAGGGGGAGCAGCGTCAACTCTGGCATATAGAAGGGCCACTATTAAGGTCGCCCCTGCACCTACACCCTACCCAACATCATGGATGCAGCGGACGAAGTGGCACGGATTGGGTGAGACAGCTACATATGGGGAGCCGACCTAGCGAGGGCCTACAGACAGCGTCGCGCCTGCCCACTCTCCACCCCTCTCCTCGGCATTGCCATCGATGGCCAGTATTATACTGCTGTAGCGCCACCATTCGGCTGCTGCACATCCTCGATGGCATGCGCTAGGACGACTAATGCAGTTGTAAGAAAAAACGGCCATTTCATATGACATCGTGGGCGTAGCACCCACCAAGGACGAGACCGAGAGGGTGTACAAGGAGTGCATCGTCATAACAGCCCAGCTCAGCCTCGCCCTCTCTCCCATCAAGTGCGCGCCCCCCACGAAGGTCACCGAGTGGCTCGGATTCCATATAGACATTGGGAAGATGCAGGTCACCATCCCTGAGGAGAAGCTCATGGACATCCTCAGTGAGTGTAAGAACTGGACAGCACCCAGACGAGCGACCAGAAAGGACCTACAGAAGCTGGTTAGCCGACTCCAGCATGTGGCAAAGTGTGTCACCCCTGCCAGACGTTTCATGGTGAGGATACACGATGCTCTCAGGCAGGCCCCCTTCGCAGGGCACCAGCAAGTCCCCAACAAGCTTCAAGACGACATCCGCTGGTTGCTACAGTATGCAGAATGCTCCAACGGGATTGTCCTCCTCCCAAGCGACCCCGAGCTCCCATGGGTCATCGAGTGTGACTCCGTCCTCCTGGGGCCGGGGCAAACTCACCCACCACCTACTACGGACAGCTATACCCCTACCGCCTCAGGACCAGCACAGGCAACTTCGCCCACCTTGAGGCGATAAACCTGGTGGTGGCTCTCAAGGCCCTAGCCCCACCCGAGCAACACAAATTCCACATAATAATGAACACTGACAATGCAGCTAGTCAACATGTACTCAGCACCGGCACTGGCCGCGACAACACCCTCACGGCCCTTCGCACGTGAAATATGGCTGTTCGCTGCCACCAACTCATGCGAAGTCGACATAGTCCACAAGCCTGGAAAAGACCTGATACTGGCCGACACACTTAGCAGGCGCGCCACTGACCACAGAGCTTGGGCTGTCGCCACCACCCTATGCACCAGCCTCGCCTGCAAGTAAATCACCATTGAATTTAATAACGTTTTCACTGTAGGGCTCTAGCTAACCTGGGAAGCTCACTACTTATTTGCCTCTCTCCCCAGGTTACACAGACAAACGAACAGCACAAACGAATCCTCCAGGGCTGACCACAGGGACATGGAAGAACAAGTCAGTCCAGGCGAGTTCGCAGCAAGACACCACAACGACCCCCTCGCCCCAACACAGTACGAGCTCCTAGTGTACATACTACACCTCAAAGAGACCCTACCAACACCGGGGGCCATACTCAGTACTTAAGCGGCGCCAAGACATGGGTCCAGATGTTTAGAGGCGACTTGTCAGCCTTCAGCACGTACACAGTCAGCCTGATGAAGCGAGGTGTGCAGTGACTCGCAACGCACGCACGCACCACGCCAGGCCCTGCCCCTCACCCCTCAAGACCTAAGACAAACCATCGAGTACCTCACCACAGCTGGCCCCACAGCACGGGTCCTCACAGCAGCTCTCCTCATAGGATACCACACCCTCCTACGGCAGGGGAACCTGCTGCACACAGGTACCCGCCCTGACCCGCGCCACGCACTGCTCGCCAGAGACGTCATCCCTGGTCCATCAGGGCTCACGATCACTGTCCGCTCCACTAAGACCAGGTGGCGGCCGGGTCAGGCATACCGGGTGTTACTCTCCAGTATTCCCGGTTCTCCCTGCTGCCCAACCTCGTCATGGGCAGCATACGCTGCATACCAACGGCCACGCCCCCTCGGCACCGCCTTCATGGCGTCCGGGGGGCCCCTCCTCTCAGCAGCCCTCTTGGGAGCACTCAGGATGGCCCTCACAGTAGCCGGGAACCCACAGGCTCTAAACTACATGCTGCATACCCTCAGGAGGGGAGGGGCACAGCCCTGCACAGCATTGGGTGCCTCTCTGGGAGACATCATGGAGCTGGGGTTGTGGACCTCAGCCTCCATACACACCTATGTCCGCAGGGCACAGATCACCTCTGGAACCCAAACCCTCTCCACCCTATTTGGTTGAGGGTTTGACTGACACCCTGCATTTGACCTGTAACGAAAGTGAAACCATTGTAACCCTGAAGTAATAAAAGATCCATTGTATACCACCCCTGCCTCCGCCTTCGTGAATTAATTTTCTTCATGTTGTTTTCAATTTGTTCAGTGAAGTGTTTGAGGCATTCGACACTACTGCCTGGGTGTTTATAGATGACCCCTATTATGTAGTCGTCTTTCTTATTTGGAAAGTTAGTTTCAAGCCATATGTTTTCTATTTCTAAGTTTTGGTTGTTGATCTGTTGGGGTTTGATGATTAGGTCATCTCTGTCAATTACTTTATATATATTCTTGTATATTAGGCCTAGCCCTCCTCTAGAGAGTCTAGGTGATTTGTGTTTAAATTCATATCCAAGTTTGTTCAATTCCTTTTCTCTATTTAGTATGTTTTTGGTTCCTATTTCGGACAGTGCTTAATGCTCGAAGTTCTCCAAAGTGAAGGTATAAACTCCTGATATTGTGATGAATTAGTTTGAAGCTGTGGTCTGGCTTGTTATTCCTGTTTATCTTACAAAGCTCTTCACAGGTATAATATTTGCAGTTGTTCATTAGTAAGTTGTCAGGCACCAGTCAATTAATATAGTTAAGAAATTTGTTGTCGTTTAGGCAGGACTTAATGTAACTTTCTGCAGTTTCAAGTGTTGTGTGCAATTCAACATTTGTGATGTTACTAATTGGTAGGATTGAGAGGGTTGTACTGTTTTTAGACATGTGTGGGTTTTGCATGGACTTTCCTAAAAAAGAAATGTCTGGTGTTGGCGGTTCTAGCCATTAAACTTTAATAATATTCTAGTTACTTGTGTAAACAATGGGTTTTGCAGGTTACCAGGTATGTAATCTACCAGGTGCTAGTTGAGTTGTTCAGCGTCTACATACAATGGATGACTACAATCACATACACTGAATTAAGACTACAATATTTTATGGTGGCATACAATTGACTACAAACGTGTGCAATGAGTTAATAATTACGATAACAGACAATGCATCACAATAGCATACAGTGAATCAAGATGACATTAGACAAGGGTTCATACAAATGCAAACACAATTGAGTAAGGGTTCATAAAATGATGTTCAGACTCAGGATCCAATTATATACGATGATCCAAGTTCTTTGAGTAGAATAATCTAAAATTGTTCAAAGATACTCTTGACTAAATGTTTGTAGAATGAGATTCAGTCTGACAGATTATTAGTCTCTGCCTATCTGAGTTAGACTGTATGTCATTAATTAGCAAATGACAAATGTTCACAGCAGTAGATGCTATGGGTAGTGCAATATGCAATGGTATGCATTTGTTGATCATGGCCATGTTTAGTTGTCAAATTTGGAGGGGTGGTTCTTTATATGGTTCTGGTTTATTACTTGTATTATTTCTTTGTTATCGTTAGGACTAGATTGTGAATATGCAATGTTATGTGCTAAGTTTATATGGTATGCATTATGATATACTAAGTTTAATTTCATTTTGACCAACTAGGGTTTCAGTTTTATAGTCTTGTGTTGTATTTGGGTGCATGATGTAATGTCTCTTTAACTTGAGCCTTGTTTACTGGAGACCTAGCATTTGTGTCAATGGGTGGGAAGTCATGATCGTACCTGTCACTTTTACCTAAGTTATGGTTATTGTTTCATATGATATTCTGGTACTGTTCTTGATCATGTGTCCTTGGTCTTCACACTGAACTACTGTTTGAGCTGGAGAATTTACTTCAATATCATATTATCGATACGGAAGTCATGTCTGAATCGTAGATTTGCTGACTGGGTGCCTTGCAGAAGGACCTTGGTTTGAACCCTGCCCGAGTAAAAAATGACTTACAAGTCACAGAATGTATGCTTGTCGTTACCTAGCAGGGCAGTCAGCACTAATAGGATAGGGCAAGAACTAGTTTGGTTAGTATCAGGATAATTTGACTGAGTGGGATATTGGGTCATGGTGCTGGCAGCCTGGTCTCCAATTGGGGCAGCACTATAAAGTCACCATGAATATGCACTGCAACAAGTTGTGTCCTGATATGATGTTAGATGTTGCTAGGACTTAAAACCTAAACCAGCAAACCGATAAACCTATTGATCAAATAAATATTGCTCTATTAAGGGCATTATAACAGATGGATGTAATCAAGTGCACAATGCCAACATAAGTGAACACATCAGTAGAATATCTAAAACTCTTGAAAATGCAAGTAATACAATACAAGATGACTGCCAGGAACTTCCGGTTGGTGTAACGCTGGGTAAACCAGGCATCCTGACAATGCCGATATAACATGTAATGTTATGTCAACATAACTAAACACATCAGCAGAAATCTAAAACTCTGGAAAATACCAGCAATACAATACAAGATGGCTGCCAGGAACTTTCGGTTTGCGTAATGCTGGGTAAACCAGGCATTCTGCCAATGCTAATATAACGTGTATATGTAATGTCAACATAACTAAACACATCAGCAGAAATCTAAAACTCTTGAAAATACCAGCAATACGATACAAGATAGCTGCCATGAACTTCCAGTTGGTGTAATGCTTGGTAAACCAAGCATCCTGCCTATTGGCGGAAGCATGAAGCGTCATCCGTTTGCAAAATAGATTTGTCATTCATTAAAATTGACAACACCAGGCCTGGCCGTGAACAATGCCTCTCCACCCAGTCTCCGGATGGCGGGAGGACGTAGCCTGATTGGAGCCCGCTTTTACAACATCCAATCATGGTATTCCATGGAAACCAAATTACGGCCTTCTAGTAGCGGAGCAATCTTGCACGACCGGCAGTCCTTAGTGTTCATTAAAGCCCATCACTGTGGCTTGGGGTAGCAGGCACAAGCAGACAAAAACACTCCACAGGGCATCAAAATAGAGAGAGTGAGAACGAGAACGAGAGAGAGAGCTAGAGAGATAGCGTGAACGAGTAAGATAGCGAGTGAGAGCGAGAGATCGAGAGAGCGCGTGATTGAGCGAGAGAGACAGCAAGAGAGCAAGATAGCGAGAGAGCGGGAGAAAGAAGTAGTATTAGAGAGGACCGATATAGGTCCATGTTACGTAATCGTCCCACGTTCCATTGCGCCTGCTTTATATGGAAAATTGCAATACTATTTTCGCTCCTCACATCATGGGAAAAGTTAGAGGAATCTATAACTTCCCTATTCCCGATTTCACTGGGGATACCTCATTGATAGAAGAGCATCTTTGTTGTACTTACGAGATAGAAAAATCTTCATTTAAGATTAACTTTGCTTTTGGAATAATTTTGAAATCGATCGAAACATCTGAATACCGTTATTTCACTGCTTATTTTAATTCAACAATTCTTTTTCCCCGCTCTGTTAATAATCATGCTAATCTATTATCATTATTTCACTGCATTAGAAAGATAGATGTAGAGCGAATTATTCAGTCGGTGTGTGAGAATTCCAAATGGTGTAAAGTTTACATTACTGATGTCAATTACTATATTTTCAGAAAATCCTTTGTTATTGGGAGAGCAAATGACATTCCGGATTACATTCATGCAAAGAGATCCATTAGATTTTCGAAAATCATTAACAATAATAATTTATGTTTTTTCACTGTTTATCTCACCATACAGAGAAGAACTTTCAAAAGATGTGAACACTTTCTCAGAATTATGTGATGAATGGATTTTCTTCTGCAATTGATGATGGAATGCTTTTCAGAAGAGTAAGAAAAGTAAGTTTGAAAGTGTGAGATTAGAAGATATACCAAATTTGGAGTGTTGTTTTAATATTAGTATAAATGTTTACTCATTGCGAGAAGATGATACATGTATGTCTCTTTATTACTCTCCATTCTCTACTGATTCTGAAAACATCAGTCTGAATCTTTCCAACTCCCATTTTGGATATATCTCTAGTATGTAGTCGTATGCTAGTAAATATGCTTGTAGGAACTGTGATAAACTTATTTGTTTTAAGACAGGAGTTGCAAAGCATAAGAAAGTATGCAAAACAAGGTTAGATTTATATATCCGGGAGGGATGTATTCTCCTTCAAAAACTATCTTTGATGACTTGCGTGATAGTTTGAATATAGTTTGTGAGCATCATTTACAAAACTGTCCTTGGTTTGCGGTATGATTACTTCCTGAAGAACCTCTTCACCAGAAAAGAGAAGTAAATGAAAGTGCTGATGATGATGAATATGAAGTTGATAATGCTAATGTTGATGAAGCTAATGCGAATGAGCAAAGAAATTTAAGGTGGTGTACAGAGCGTAAACCCATTTGTGTTAGCATATCTTCAAACATTCCCGGTTATCTAGAACCATTGACAAAGATTTAAATACATTACTTTCTAAGATGGATATTTATTTTAATGAGATACAGGACGCATTGAAAATACTATCAAAAGCTCGATGGAAGGCGATTCATAAGAGGTTAACTGAATAATTAATTTCCTACAATACACCTTCAAATGAATACATCCCTATTGTGAGAGCTAGAGAGAGTGAGGGAGATGTTATCAATGATGTTGATATCAATGATGATGATTTTGGTGATCATGATCGAGATGATTTCGCTGATGATGATTTTGATGATGATTTAGATGATGTTGATGATGTCACTGATGAAGATGATGAAGATGATGATATTACTGATGATGATGATGATGGTGATGATGATGCAAAAAGACAAGGAGAAGGAGAAAATCTGTTTGACTCACCCATAGCGAAGAGCTATATAGCTTCCGACTCCGACTCCAACGATTCAAAGTGCGCTGAAAAAATAAGATTGTGAATATTGAAATTTATAGAAAAGTTAAAGGAACGGTTTGAGAGATATTGTTACTGCCTTCCTAGTTTAGGTTTCAACTCTAGTGGGTATGATCTTCCAGCTGTGTGGGCTTCATTTGCAAAACACTTCAATCTTGAAAATGATTTGAACTATATTGTTAAAAAAGGGAATCAATACAGCGCTATTGTAACAAAGAAGTTCGCCTTTTTAGGTATCAGTCTTTTTCTTGCAAGTGGAAGTAGCTATTCCAAGTTTCCTATAGCTTATTCAGCTCCAGATTTTAAGAGCTATTACCTCATGAATGGCTAACAACTTTTTCAAAACTTTCTCACCCCAGTCTTCCTGAATATGAGACTTTTTATTCTAAGCTCAAAAATGTTAATATGTTAGACTAGGAATATATTGAGTGGGAAAAGAAGGGAGATTTTGATTCCAACCTACCTAAGACCAGTCGCATTAAGTATAATGATTTACAAATGATCTGGATGGAGAAGGTTATGTTAAGTTTTTGCGATTTCCCAATTTACTATGCAAATCTAGATACAAAAACATGTGTCACAGCAGTAGAAAACATGCTGGCTTTCTATACTTCTTAACATATCGATCCTCTAAGAACATCTATCTCAGCACTGGGTATAGCTTGCAGATTATTATTCTAATCAGCTAGGAAAATGACTGCTTCTTTTCAAGTTTTTGTGAATGTGATGCTGATCTCTATACCAAAATCAAAACTTGCACCTTTGGAGGACCAAGTATGATAAGCGACGAAGAAGGAATGAGGATGCAGGAGTGGAAAAAGAGCACTTTATTTTAAGGGCAAGGCAATGCAAATGACTGTACAGGGCATGACAGGCAATACAGGGTAATTACAGGGTACATAAGGATAATGAGATAACAATGAAGTAAGAAAAGCTCATAAGGAGGCTAAGGCGAAAAGTGTCAGTGAGGGGGACGTAGCCCCGAGGAGCCCTCCACCAAAAGCGAGGAGAGGGCTTGAGGGGCAGCCGAGGGTGCGAGGTGGGGAACATATGCGTTGACCGCCTCCGAGGTCCACGTGCTCTGTGCCATGATGTCGGGCAGCGCGACGCCGGCCCTGTAGCAAGCCTAGGCGGCGCCACGTTGGAGGCTGTGGATGGTGTAAGCCTCTGCGGCTGCCACTCCTCGGGCGCGGAGGGCACCTCGGAGGAGGGCGGTGAGGGAGCGTGGGTCGAGGGCATGGGCCCATGGCATGATGAAGGCCGGGGTGTCGGGAGGGGCCGGTCGCTGCGCGAGGGCGGCATACCAGGCGTCGACAGCACAGAGGGTGGAGCCCGGGGAGGCGGGGATGAAGAGGGCCACCGCCCCCGAGGGTCTGGAGATTGTTTTGGACGTCCGGATGGTGATACGCAGGCCGCCGGGTGCGGGGTGGACGTTGGCGCGGGTAATGGTATGGGGGCCGCCCCTGGCCTCGGGACTGGGGGAGAGCAGGTTGGATTGCCTCAACATCCCGAAGTACCCGAGGAGGAGGGCGGTCCGAGGCACGACGCCCGAGGGTCCCGCCGTGGTGAGATGGGCGACCACATCAGCAAGGAGGTCCGATGTGAGAGGAGGGGCGGGGCGAGGGACGTGGTCGGAGGTCCGCTCCCCCCCACGGCATACATCCTTGGCGAGGCGAGGGTCAAAGCCCGAGGTGACGCCCCCGGCCGCGTCGACCCAGGAGTGGCAGCCCGAGAGGGCGTTGCGGACGGGGGCGGGCGCCGGCATACAGGGAAGCGGCGTAGGCGGCCACCTCGAAGGCGCCAGGCGCCAGCGAGTCGAGGTTTCGTGCGGAGATGTAGGTCATGTACTCCTCGGCCTGGCGCCGGCAATTCCTCCAGGTCGAGGGTGCGAGGGAGGCGAGGTGGAGTCCATCGACGGCCGCGACTTCCCGCGAGGTGAACCCTAAATCAGAGGCCAGGGTTAAAGGGGAAGTCATCGTGTCAGGGGTGAACATAGTCGAGGCCGAGGCGGACCACCTCGGTCCGTGCAACCTCGGCCCAGGGGCCGTCGAGGTGGGTGCGGCTGAGGGCATCGGCCAGGATGAGGTCGGCCCCTTCCAAAACCGACACGTCCCACAACATAATAAAATAAACTGTGGGTCGGCATATGATACATGAGTAATGCTCATTTCATGCTGTTAAAACGTGATGATCTAGTAACAGTTAAATTGTAATTCATTTTCCTTACCAGTTGTCCATAATGTTATCATGTACTCTTATTATATTGTAAGTTGTTAGGTTGTAAGGGGATATAAGGTACTAACTACTATGTTAAATTAAATGAAATGATTGTGTTTCATTTCTTTCTCTCCATAACAAAAAAAAAGAAGAAAAAAAGGGAAGATGTAATGGTGCGTATAGCCAAGACCGTGTGACGTCACACGGGGCGGCGGTGTTGGCCGAGGGAGGCCCGAAATAAACCACTTGCATACTAGACGTCGAGGTGTCCGTGTCGCTTCCTTAGATATTACAATTGATAAATTTGATATCAATAAAAAAAAACACCAGAAGAAGAAGTCAGGGAAAAAAGATCAACCGTTGAGGACTCCTGCTCCTCCTCCTGGAATTCCGAGAACAAGTGGTGAAAAAAAAAGAAAAATAGAAGAAGATTATCAATAAGGTTAAGATTAAGAATGCGAGATCACTGATGATCAATTCACTTCCTACAAAATCTTCACCTGCTGCTTCCACTAGACAACAGACTTCATCTGGTGTCACCACAAGACAAAAAAGAAGAAAAGGAGTGAATGAAGAATGGCGAAAGTTCTTCTCCCATCGTTAACTGAGGAAGAGAAACAATATCTCCATGATATATTCTTCAATCCTGAACATCCTGGAAGTTTATCAGGGATCAATAGACTTTATACTGAAGTTCCAAAGGAGAAGAAATAAAAAATATCTCTTTGCAAAATATGCGAATGGTTAGAATCACAAGACAGTTTTTCAACTTTTAAGAAAGTTCCCCATAGATATAAACGTGAGCGATTAGTTACATCTGATAAATATTATCAATTTGATGTTGACACACTCTCCATGTTGTTTTATAAAGATAATAATTCTGGTTATGGATATATTTGAGTGTGCATTGATGTGTTTACAAGATATCTAATAACTAGACCATTACTCAATCTTCAAGCTTCTTCTGTTAAAGAGGCGCTTGAAGGCATTTTTTTAAGCAATCCCCCTCCTCCTAAAAATATTTGCAGTGATCAAAGATCAGCACTATTTTAAATCCCTAAGCATCAATCCTTTCACCTCCATAAATAGCGAGACTAAGGCGCATTTGGCTGAACGAGTGATTCAAACACTTTGAGCTCGCTTGGCTAGATTATTCAAAGCAACTCATAGCTTTAACTGGAGTGATTCATTGCAAGCGATAACAGCAGCCTACAATGATAGTGAGCATAGAGGGATTGGCACTACTCCGCGAAAAGCTTTCTGTGAAAAGGATAAGAGTGAACTTTGGCATTATTAATATCTCAGAAATGATTCAGCAACCATCACAGGAAGAGCGAGTGTTTATAATTTTCAAACCAACAATCGAGTGAAGCTCTCATATTTAAGCTCTCCATTTACATAACATCATGATGAAAAGTGGACAAAGGAAATTTTCATTGTAACAGAACGTAAAATTAAGCAGGGATTTGACAAATATAAAGTCAAGGCCTGGGATAATTCCCCTATTGAAGGATGGTTCTATCCTGAAGAATCGCACAAGGTGGGAGTGTGTGATGATAATTTATTTGAGATAGAAACAATTATTTCAGAACCTGTTAAAGATTTTTTTTAAAGTATTCTTTGGTAAAATGGAAGTCATATGATTCCTCTTACAATAGCTGCATTTTATCAAGTGAGATTCACAAACAAGGAGTGTAGAACGGATCAATATGTGTGTGTGTATGTTATGTGATCCCTCATTTTGATTTTGTTTGCATCGTCGTCAACATGGTGAACTTCTGCCTGAATTAATTAATGGATTTGAAACTTTGTTCACATAACACTTGGCATGATTTTACAGTCTCAATCAATCCCCCATTCATTTGGAACAGGGAGCTGGATGGAGTATATCCCTTCGTCAAATAGATTTTGAAAATAAAGTATTCCAAGAAAAATCATTGCAGAGGAAATTGAAAAAAGAAAATTGTTCCTCCATCATCTTCATCATCACCACCAACATCATCATCATCTCCACCAACATCATCACCTCCATCATTATATTCATCTTCGATAACATCAAGATATGTGTATGTTTTTTGTAATCTCATTACACCTGTTGCAATAGGAGATTCTCTGCAAGGGGTGTTAGCATACAGCTATAAAGGAAGTGATGGGAGTGGAGGATATCATATTATAAAATATTCCGACTTTTTAGGTCCGGTTCATAAATAAATAATAGTTTAAATAAATTCTAAAATATCCCCTTTTCATAAAACTCATATGTGAAGCATTGAGAAAACTGTTTTAATGATATTTAAATCATCCAGTTATTTCTATAAAGTCATTATAATAATATTCAAATTATATAAGTACCACTATAAAACCTCTCTAATAATACCTAATTCATTCTATCATGTTGCTAAATACATATGCATAATATTCAAACCAAGTTGTGAAACCATGGTAGATTATGTATATTAAGTGAAGTGATAATTAATATCAGATTGTTCTAAGGTTCTACATCAAATATAACCACTGGAGATAAGAACTCTGGAAAATTATGACTGTATTGGTATATTTACATGTATTACTGAATTGAAGTCTGTTTGTATTATATATTGTATGAAAGGAGGTAAATGCTGAAACTAAGGGCAGCATATACAGTTGATGCAGACTGGTTTCTTCACCCAGACAAATAGTCTGTGAAGAATGCCACATAATGGGTATAATAATTAAGTCAAGAATTTCTGTGTGCCTGTTATTGTTATGGTATGACTTACAGATGCCAGTATCTGAGGGAGTGTTAGCACACAGGTGACAATGCATGGGGGTTGTGTGTGTGTGTGTGTGTGTGTGAGTGTTTGCAGGACCTGCCAAAGCCAGGTGTCAGGCTGGAGGTGGGAGGAGTGTGTGTGTGTGTGTGTGGTGAGCCCTCCCTGCCCCACCTGGTGGCAGTTTGCTGAACTAAAGATGATAAAATATGTAATTCTCAAAGTAAGGCATGTAGAAACTCCTACTATTTTGGAGTTGTCCCAATCTAAGGGACTGGTGACCACAGGTGTTATGTCAATATAAACAGGGTTGATATTCCCATATAAGTGTAATTGGTGAACTTGATGGAAAAATATGTATCTGACTTGGGGTGGGTGGGTTGGCCCCCCACCCCACCCCCCACCACTGACTGGAGGGGTTCAGCCAATGAAATGCCATGTGACACTCTCTGACTGAGGGGACTCCCAGCAACTGTGTACCTGTATTTTGAATGTGTTGAATCTGAATAAAAGAGCTGGGCAGGGGGTGTGGCAGGAGATGACCTGGAGACTGCACAGCAGGAGGAGCCAGCCACCCCTCCCTACTAGACTTTACCACACTTAATTTCTGTTGGTTTGATATTTCTTGGAACAGATATAGTAAGCAGATATAGTAAGCAGATACAGTAAGCGGATCATCGCTTGAGTAATATCATACATTAGTGCTTTCCGGCCTCCACACACAGAAGTTAGGGTTATATTTCCTATAAAGATTCTAGTTTGTAAAATACCGCTAGTTAACAATATGACACCATCAGCTCTGTTAAATCAACCCATCAATACTCAATACTTGAATTCTATAAGGATTTCCATCAGAGACGAAGGAGGAGAAATCCCTTTGATAGAAGCAAACGTTACGCGTTGCATTCTTCAAATCTGTAGAGACTATGGCCTTAGTTCCGCTAGGTACAAGCTCTAACAGCTGGGTGCTGCATTCTAATGCTAAGTGTATCACAGCATTAAAAAAACCTAAGAATAGCTTTAAAACTATTTCCAGTTTGAAGCAAAGGATTCTACACCCAAAATAGAGATGGTTTCACCAGTTTGTCATGTCTTAGAGCAAACCTCGGAGAAGCAACAGCGAATAAATGTAACATCAGAAAACGTGCTGGGGGAGATCAATCACAGCCTGATTCTGTCTAAGAAGAAAAAGAGTAAAGTTGAGAAAAGTGGAAGTAGGAAGAAGAAGAAGAAGAAGAGAGAAATGCATCAATCTACTACGAGTAGATTGATGCAGGAATGCATGCGTCAGTTGAATGGAGGAATAAAAGGGAGAAGAGGTAAAGGCAGTGAAGAGAAGAAGAAGAAATCTCAATCCCTGCATTCTAAGCTTTTCAAACAGAAGAATAAGAAATGATAGAGATTGAGAGAGAGTGTGATTGATCACTATTTCATTAATAAAATTATAAAAATGCAGCAGGAATATCTCCTACAGGATGCGGTTGAGGGATATACGAGGGACTCAATATTTTCTCTAAACCGTGTATGGATGCTGGCGTGTTGTACTCAGATTATGTTCAGATTCATCCTAAGTCCACCATTTCCAATGAGAGATCGATTCTATTCGAAGTAGATGGAACGAATGGTGGATATCTCAATACAAGGAATATACAGATGATGATTTCAATGAAAATCGTTAAATCGGGCAACTCCCCAGTGACGGTTGCTGATGATGTCACCCTAACAAATCAACCGCTGTATAGCATTTTCCATCAAGTGAATGCCACAATTAATAATTCTTACATCAACTCCAATGTCGGTGGATTATATGCTCAAAGGAATTACTATAAATCGTTATTTGGAAATAATAAGGATTTGAATTCTAGTTATAATAGAATGAGAGGATACTTTCCGGATGACGATCGTGTTGCATTGGTGAATACTTTTCCCATAGAATATAATACCCGGGCCTTTAATGAGGGATTGAATGCATGTTATAAACTCACCAATAAGGGACAAGTAGCAGAATTTAAAGGTCCTCTAGGATTGGATTTTATCGATGATTTAGATAAGATTTTAGTGAGCGGAAGTGAAATAATCTTCAAATTTCAACAGCATAGTGATGCCTTCAGACTTCTCTCTCCTACAGAAGGCACAAGTTATAAACTTCTAATCACTAAGATGTTTCTCACTTTTAAACTATATTCGCATTAGACCGGAGATATTACTAAGTCTTCAGAGAAGTTTGCTCAGAATTCCAGCCTTAATATAGGGCAATGTTTTATATTATATTAACAATGTATATATATATATACATAAATAAATGTCTAAAGATAAATAAATAATTAAATTAAATTATATATATATAAACTTGTTAAAATGGGGATTTCACTCTCTTTCTTTCTAAATACTAAACTCCACACCACTCTCCACCCTCTCACTTTCACATATCAGACACCACCTTATTTCAGTTTTTCCAATCCTCTATATTAGGAAGTGAATATTGCAAATTTGATGTATCATGATGTGATATGATTAAATGTGAAATTAAAAACAATACCTAATGTTTGTACTTATTGTTTCTTTCTAATAATAATAATAATGAAGGAATCCCTGAGTGTCCTGTGTCGAGGTGAATTAACCATGTTGCCCTAAGCAACATGCCCAATTGAACTAATTCCACCCCCACAATGTTTTCTATTTATGAGTAGTCCCAGGCTCGCAGGCACCGGCCATCGATTGGACATTATTAGATATTACACAATATATATAAACAAAATGCATATAATCCTCCAGCTTTCAATGTTGAGTCGCATTCAATAACCCAACTAGCTCTGGAAGAAGAGGGGATTAGTTGAATGCTGTTAAAGTCATGTGCGAATACTTCAAACCATTCCAGGTCAAGCAATAGACTCGGATTGTATTAATTTCGACCCGTATAAGGGGCTGCCCTAAGTGCTGCTAGTACTCTATTTGAGATCATAGTTGCTGGCTTAATGCATTTCGCTAAATGTTATAGGTGACCCGCTAGGCTTTGTATTTGCTTACGAGAAGCCAAGGACTTATCTTTCCAGGCCTTACATTCTGTCAACACTTCTTGTATCTTTTGTTTGGGTAACGTCATATTGCTTGTGTTAATTACAAAGCCTAGCCAAGTTAATGAGGCGGTTGGTGAGGTGCGCTTTTCTTCCGCTAGGGTAAGGCCTAATTTTGTTGTCAGTTGGTTGAAATAATCATACGCTTTGATTGCCTTTTCTTTAGTACTTTCTAGTCCTACAAAGTCGTCCAGGTAGCAAAGGCTAAAGAATCCTTCTTGTTTTAAAGGCCAGACAATGGCTGTCGTTGTATTGCTGATGTTCTACACCCGAATAGTAGGGCGATGTCTATAAAATAATTATTATTCAGTGATAAGCCTAATAATGGTGTTGATAATGGGCTGACCCTCAACTGTCTATAAGCTCTTGCCAGGTCTGCTCCCCATAGCCAAAATTGAGATCCTAGATAGAAACCTTTCACTATCCTGGCGTTAACACTCTTACCTAGTGGGAAACTAAGGTAGATTATTATTCTTTGATCCTCTGAGTTCTTTTTTGGCCTGGTCATCATTGGGCTTATTTGACACTACGGAGTAAATGGGGGAGCATTACACAAACCTAATAGTGCGCCTACTTGCTTTTCTTTGCTGATGAATTTGTTAATGTGTAAGTCTGAATCTGCAGCTAATGAGTGATTTTTAAAAGTAGGTATGGGTATTGATGTTGAGGTGTAATCTAACGGCCAGCCAAATTCTAAGAGATCTACTATGGATGTATCAGGGAAATCACTTAATAACAGCCTCCAATTTAGTATTGATGGGCCTGACGGTATGGGGGTGCATGCTTTTAAGTAATTTGGAAGGCCTGTCTCCCTTACTTTATCGAATATACTTTTATAACTACTAAATTGTTGCCACTGTAAGTCATCTGACTTCGGATAGAATGTCATGGGTGATGATCTAAATTGCAATGGAGAAGGAAGGCGGGTAAACTTACTTCACCAGTTATTATCAGTGCATGAGAGTTCAAGTTCCATAGGTGTGTCATGCCAGTCAAACTCCACTTGTGAGATAGCCGGCTCTAATTCAATTATAGTTTGCTTGGGTAGTGTTAGTACATCTGTTATCACATTAGCTTCCGAAGAAAGGGGATTATTTATCACAGCAGGTCGCTTAATTACTGGGGTTTCTTGTGCCATATTGTCATGCAACATTTCTCGCTTACTAATTGTTACGTTATCTGTTACTGCGTGGTTGTCAAGTGTGGGTTTTACTGGGTCAGTAGAGTAGTGCTGGTGGGTCTTAATGTTGTCTAGGTTATTAGATTGGCTACATACAGCTACAGTCACATTGATTAGATTATACGGTTTAGTATTTAACGCATTGTCATGACATGGTGTAAAATATTCCGATAAAACGCATCGGTGGGGAATGTGAAATGGTCTATAAAGGAGTACAAATGGTCTATTAATGTAAATGGTGTATAGCGCCAGGTGCATGAATGTATTTATGTAGTCGCTGGTGACTCTTTACTTGAAGCCAGGCCAAATTACATCCGGCCACTGAGGCTCCAAATGAAACCTCATTTGGAGGCCTTGGGCGTGGATTTGGACGTGTTGGAGGATGCCAAAGTCCCAGAACATCCCCCATGGTCGTTGAGAAAGCCATCGGTTATCCTCCGACTCACAGAACTGAGGAAATCTGGGACACATCCACTCGAGTACCAAGGACTGCATGCAGAGATTCAAGGCCAGTTTGCAGACTACCTCTCCATATACACTGATGGTTCGAAAGACCAAAGCCGGGTAGCTGCTGCGGCAGTCTGCCGACGGGAAAAATTTGGTGTACGTTTGCCCGATCAGAGCTCGATTTTCACTGCAGAGGCCCAAGCACTCCTTCTCGCTTTGGAGTGTATCGAGGTATCCAACCACACTAACTATGTTATATACAGTGATTCGTTCTCTTGCCTCCTGGCTGTTGCTGGACTGAAAACGAATCACCCTATTCTAGCAACGGTCATTTATAAAATGAACCAACTGACAACAGATGGGTATGATATCCACCTGTGCTGGGTGCCTGGCCATGCTGGCATACAAGGAAACGAACGAGCTGATCGGGCTGCGAAGAAGGCCCTGAACTGTGATCTTGAACCGTGTCTGATCCCTCACTCTGATCTGAAACCACTAATAGCCACCCACATAAAATCCAAATGGCAACATGAGTGGGATGAAAACATTAATAAACTTAAAGAAATTGAACCATCTGTGGGAAAGCCACCACAGACTCATGCGGGAGGTCGGCGGGACCAAGTGGTCCTTAGCCGCTGCCGTGTTGGCCACTCGTGGCTTACACATGCTTTTCTGCTCAAGGGGGAACCTCCCCCTGAATGTATTGGGTGTCAGTCCCCACTGACACTCAAACACATTTTACTAAGTTGCGTTGATTTTTTGGCCCTGCGCCAACGGTTCTACACTGCAGACAGTATGCATGACCTTTTTACTAAGGTAAAACAGGAAAACATTTTAGCCTTTTTGAGGGCAGCTGGACTGTACCACCTTATATAGTTTACTAAATGGATTCTATTAATTATTAATGAAACTTTTCTTTTTCTATGGGAATTTGTTTCCCTTGACCACAGATATATGATTGTGAGCTTTCTAATTTAATTAGTGTCTATTTGCAC
>CM059191.1:48151143-48343656 GCA_030323885.1 Branchipolynoe longqiensis | reverse complement strand
TGATGTATTGTACCCGGCTGGGGCGCCGGGCACCAGCGAGCGCTGCGAGGTACCAGTGTAGCAGCGGTTGAGATAAATAAAGCATTGAGTAACTAGACGTCGACACGTGCAGTTGTGTTACACTCTTTCCATCACATGGTGTCAGAGGCGGAACCTTTGGCGGGCATGTCGTTACCAGGATTGAAGCCTCCCGGGCCGTTGAGCTTGGAGGACAACTTGTCTGCAAATTGGAAGACATGGATTCACGCTTTCAACATATACGCTACCGCTGCAGGAGTACAGAGCCGAAGTGAAAAGGTTCAATGTTGCGTGTTCCTGCACGTGGCCGGTGCAGAGGCACAAAAAGTGCATCAGGCTATGAGATTCGCCGCGGGAGACGTTGACAAATTTCGGCCGTTGAAGGAAGCATTCAGAGAATACTGCGAGGGTAAAACGAACATTACCGTGACTCGATACAACTTCAATACCTTCAACCAAGGCCAGGAAAGCATGGACACGTATGTGCGGGAGCTGAGACATCGCGTAGGTCAGTGTGAGTATGGCGAGTTGGAAGAATCGTTGTTATGTGACAGGCTCGTCAGTGGCATAAAGTGTGACAAACTAAGAGATCGGTTGCTCCAGACGCCTAAACTGACTTTGAGAGGATGTGAGGAGATGTGTCGCATGAGTGAACATCATACTAAACAGCTCTCCAGTTGTACCGTCGAGTGTGCTTTGGATTCGTTACGGCAGCGGGAGCCGGGCCGACCGGCGGCACGGGCGGCGTCAACACAGCGGCCGAGAGACGGACGGCCGGCAGCAGGTGCCAGCCGTGAGTACCGAGGCAAGCCTGGCATCGCTCAGGTCAAGTGTAGCTGGTGTGGATATGCGCATCGGCGGGACCGTGAGGCATGCCCCGCCAAAGGCAAGGCGTGCGACGTGTGCAGTAAAATTGGACATTTTGCAAAAGTGTGTCGGAGCAAAATGACATCAGTAAATGAGATTGCGCTTGACGACGATGAGGGCTGGGATGACAAGCAGGCCGAGACCGAAACCGATTTGTTTGTGGGAGCAGTATCAACAGATCGGGAGGGCGACGCCGAGTTGTGGTATGCGACCATACCTGTGGATGGGTTTGAAGTTCAGTTCAAACTTGACACAGGGTCCGAGGCCAACATCATTCCAGTAGGAATATTCAAGCGGATGAAATCTGCGGAGATGTCGAAATCGCAGTGCCGGTTGGTGACGTATTCGGGGCAGCGGATAAAGCCACTGGGTGAGACGAATCTTCAAGTGCGTGGCCAGTGGCTACGTTTCCAGATCACGGACACGGGATGTCCGATTCTGGGAAAGGACGCTTGCGTACGGATGCGCATACTGTCCCGCATTGATAGTGTGCAGAAGGAGGCGACCGACAACAAGTGCGACAGTGCCCACAGGCAAGCTACGGACATGGTAACTAAATTTCATGATGTATTTAGTGGTTTGGGCACTATTAAAGTGGAGGCAAAAATTCATGTAGATGACACTGTGCCGCCAGTAGTGGATCCTCCCAGACGAGTGCCTCATGCTATTGAGGATAAAGTACGAAGCAAACTTGATAGAATGCTTGAGCTAGGTGAGATCGTTGAGGAGACTGAGCCAACCCCATGGGTGAATTCGATCACGATAGTAAAAAAGAATGATAAAATCCGCATTTGTTTAGATCCAACTAAACTTAACAAAGCTATTAAGCGGGGGCCATATCCTACTAGAACGATTGAGGAGGTCGTTGCCAAGCTAGACGGTGCTAAGCATTTTTCGGTGGTAGACGCGAAAAGTGGATATTGGCAAATTCAGCTCAATACTGACAGTTCAAAGTTGTGTACGTTCAACACGCCGTGGGGCCGTTTTCGGTACACTAGGTTGCCGTTCGGGATAAAAACCGCCGGCGACATATTCATATACGAGATGAACAGAATTCTGCATGACTTAAAGGGCGTCAATGTAATAACTGATGATATTCTTGTATATGGTAACTCACTGCATGAACATAATGAAAATTTGAAAGCAGTTCTCGAGCGGGCGAGAAAAGTAAATTTGCGCTTAAACCCAGCTAAATCGAATATATGTAAGCGGAGTGTTGAATATGTAGGTCATGTAATTTCTGAACACGGTATTACGCCTAACAAGGAAAGAGTACAAGCCATTACTGACATGCCCCCACCCACAGATAAGCAATCCGTTCAACGGTTTCTCGGAATGATAGCATATGTCACGAAATTTCTTCCCAATCTGGCGGAAATCACTAAACCCTTACGCGTATTAACTAACAAAGAGACCGCTTGGCACTGGGAAGCCGAGCAAGTAAAGGCATTTGAAATGTTAAAAAGAATGATAACACGGGCTCCCGTTCTCCGTTTCTATGATGTGAACAAAGTAATAACTCTACAAGTAGATGCGTCCAAGTCGGGACTCGGCGCAGCTTTGATGCAGGAAGGGCATCCGATTGCCATGGCTTCTAAGGCTCTGGATGCTACACAAAGTAGCTATGCTGTTTTGTGATTGAGAAAGAGCTTTTGGCCATATGCTTTGGGTGCACTAAATTTCACAATTACATTTTTGGCAAGAAAGTATGCATTGAAACGGATCATAAGCCCTTGGTATCAATTGTAGATAAGCCTCTCCATCAATTGTCGGCCCGTATGCAACGCATGCGGATGCGTCTGCAAAACTATGATCTAGAGTTGGTACATATCAAAGGATGTAATATGTTCATTGCAGACGCCCTCTCCCGAGACCACAGCACCAAGACCGGACCCGGCGACCTGTTTGACAACGAGATAAGCGTGGCAGCGATAGGGGTCGTGCAGGGGTGTATGCAGCAGATCAGATCTGAAACGGGACGGGATACTGAGTTGATTGGGGTGGCCGACATGGTTGACAATGGGTGGCCGGAGGATAAACATAAAGTGCCAGCCGTAGCACTACCATACCACACATTCCGGCACGAAATTACAAGGCAAGGGGATGTGTTGCTGAAAGGTAGTCGTATAATCATACCAAAGCAAGTGCGAAAATCAGTGCTTGACAAGCTACACGAGACCCATCAGGGTATCATGAAAAGTAAAACATTAGCGAGAGAACATGTGTTTTGGCCAGGGATGCAGACTCAGTTGGAACATTTGATTCAGAGGTGTAGTTTATGCCAGCAGTATAGAAACAGGCAACATAAGGAACCATTGCAACCCCATGACATACCATGCATTCCATATAACAAGGTAGGAGCTGATTTATTTCAGTTAGGGGACCAGCATTACTTAATATTGGTTGACTATTTTTCCAAATATCCGGAAGTAGTAGAGTTGCAAACTACCACTAGCAAGGCAGTTATAGGCATGATGAAACAGGTGTTTGGCAGACACGGTATTCCAGCGGTAGTGGTTTCTGATAATGGACCACAGTTTGCAAGCGTAGAATATAGGGAATTTGCAGCTGAATATGATTTTCAGGTTGTATTTTCCAGCCCGCATTATCCACAAAGCAATGGTCAAGCGGAGCGACACATCCAGACAGTCAAAACTATGATGAAAAAGGCCAGAAAAGAATCAAAAGATTACAATCTAGCATTGCTCAACTTCCGGAACACTCCGGTAATAGGCTTGGATGCCTCACCGGCTCAATTATTAATGAGTCGGAAACTTAGATCGAAACTACCAATATTGAGCACACATCTAAAAGCCAAGACAGTAACTATAAGACACAGGCAAATACAGAAAGTACAAGCTACCCAGAAGGGATTCTATGACCGACACGCAGGACAACCGTACAGACAACTACAGGCAGGGGAGCAGGTACAATACCTGACACACAAGGGAGATTGGGCACCTGGGGTTGTCGTAAAAGAGAAGGGGAAAGACTCAGGTAGCTATGGGATATTGAATAGCAAAGGACTCACAGTAAAAAGAAATAGAAAACACATTTTTCCGACACGTGGGAACGTGAGTCCGATTCGTCAGGGTATCAACACGCCTGTGCCACAGTCTGATAGCGGTAATGGAAAAACCGAAACACAGTCCACGCCTTATCGCACTCGGCGTGGAAGAGAGATTAGGCCGGTGGAAAGGCTAGGCTATCGCTAGTGGAATTAAAGTTTGACATACTTATCAGCAAGCTGTCGGGTTTAAGACCAATTAAAAGGCTGAGAAACAAATTGAAGGAGTAGGGTAAGTTCTGTAGTCAGACAAGTTAATCAGTAGTATGTGGAACCGGTCCAGATAAGGGCAGTGCCGAACTGGGAACTCGGGGTGAAGTCTATTCTGAGAGAATACATCTGTTGTCTCAGAAATTGTTTGACGGTATGTGCATGCGGGAATGAAAACCCACCCGAGTGCCTGATAAAAGCTGCCCATTGACTATTTGTGCAAGTTATAAACTGACACATATATGTATATTGCATTGTATTTTTTTTTGTTTTGTGTTTTGTGTATCGGTATACTCAAACTGTAGTTTTTTTTTCTCGTTTTTTTTTCACACAAAGAGGAGATAAGAGTGTGTACGTGTGATTTGACGCAATGGACAAAAGGCGGTTTTGAGAACTGCGCGTCAACATAGTCCAAGGACGAGTATGGTAAATACAAAGGACTCATTGGGTGATTATCACCGTGTTAAACCGTACATGCCATTTGTGTTTATTCCAGCTCCATCTTATATTGTTTATAAAAGGAAACACTAGGACTGAACTCTGAGGCACGAAGGTTAAAATCCCAGCGGTGCGAGGCGGACGCATTGGGTGATTGTCACCGTGTTAAACCGTACATGCCATTTGTGTTTATTCAAGTTCATCTTATATTGTTTATAAAAAGGGAGATGTTATGTATTGTACCCGGCTGGGGCGCCGGGCACCAGCGAGCGCTGCGAGGTACCAGTGTAGCAGCGGTTGAGATAAATAAAGCATTGAGTAACTAGACGTCGACACGTGCAGTTGTGTTACACTCTTTCCATCACAATCCAGACAGAATACAAGCAATATTGACATGCCAGAGCCACGTGACAAACAAGGCGTCCAAAGGTTCCTGGGCATGGTTGGATATACATGTACACAAGTTTATACCCAACATGTCCGAGATAGCCAAACCACTACGCACGCTCCTCGCAAAGGATGTGGCGTGGCACTGGCAAGCCGAACAGCAGGGCGCGTTTGATAAGTTGAAGGAGAAGTTAAGAACTGCTCCTGTGTTGTCATATAACAATGTTAAGAAGCCCATTGTGATTCAGGTAGATGCTTGTCAGTTGGGTTTAGGTGCTGCATTAATGCAAGATGATAAGCCGATCGCTCTCGCATCTTGTACGCTCAACTCAGCGCAGTGTGGATATGCCAAGATAGAGAAAGAAATGCTCGCCATATGTTTCGGATGTCAACGGTTTCATGAGTATATCTTTGGCAAAGAGGTTCAAATTCAAACGGACCACAAGCCGTCGGTGGCGATAATGCAGAAACCAATACATAAACTTTCGGCTAAAATGCAGAGGATGCGGATGCGATTGCAAAATTAC
This sequence comes from Branchipolynoe longqiensis, assembly GCA_030323885.1. Lineage (NCBI taxonomy): Eukaryota > Metazoa > Annelida > Polychaeta > Phyllodocida > Polynoidae > Branchipolynoe > Branchipolynoe longqiensis. The sequence goes on along the minus strand of CM059191.1, from coordinate 48,338,142 downwards.
AATATTCAGTTATGTCATGTGAAGGGTTCTTTGATGTTTTTTGCAGAGACGTTGTCCAGGGCGCATAGCGTCAAAGTAGGTCATGATAGCATGTTCGATGACACGTTCTGCATTGCCGCAGTGGACAGGCAGTCATCGAGTTTGTTGAGTAAGATTGAAACTGAATATGAAAAAGATGTGCCATGTCCATGTTAATTTCACATATTGAAGATGGGTGGGACACTACACGCATACAGACACCACCATGTCTGAGACAGTACATCCCATACAAACATGAGTTAACGATAGAAAACAATCTTGTAATGAACGGCAATCGGGTGGTGGTTCCTCCGGGTCTTCGTGGTGAAATGATAGAGGCTTTACATGAGACACACCTAGGGGTGACCAAGTCCAAGGAGTTGGCGCGTGACTGTATGTTTTGGCCGAATATGAATAAGCACATTGAAGATAAGGTCAGTCGGTGCGACACCTGCCAAAACAACCGGAAAACTTTGCATAATGAGCTCTTGATCAGTCACCCGATCGCCTGTCAGCCATATGAAAAAGTTGGTGCTGATTTGTTTGAGTTAAATCATAAGAATTACCTGATAACTGTAGATTACTACACAAAGTATCCTGAGGTGACGCTGTTGGGCGATACGTCGTCTGTTACTGTTATTGAAGCGTTGAAAGACAATTTTGAAAGACACGGTATTCCTAGGCAGGTCATTTCGGACAACGGTCCACAGTTTAAAAGTCATGAGTATAGGGAGTTTGCGCTACACTATGGGTTCAAAGCCTTGTATTCCAGTCCTCAGTATCCTCGTAGCAATGGGCAGGTAGAACGGTTTGTGCAGACAGTCAAGGACATGTTAAAGAAGTGCGAGAAAACTGGGTCTGATTTTCAGTTAGCTTTGCTATCGTAATACTCCGTTGCCCATCCTGAATGCATATCCGGCTCAGCTGCTCATGAGCAGACGGTTGAGGGGCAGGTTGCCTATGGCGGAGGAGATTTTGGTGCCCGAAACGCAAAATCCAAAGGAAAAACAGACAGCTAAACGGCAGCGAAGTCAGAAAGCGTTTCATGACCGGAAGTGTGGTAAGCCGCATAAGCCTATGAAAGTCGGGAATAATATAAAGTAAAAGAATCATGCTGGGTAATGGAAAAAAGGGGTTATTTTGGGACGAACAGGTGTTTCTGGGAGAGAATATCAAATTTTGAATGAGTCAGGTAACATGTTGTATCGTAACCGGGTTCAGATTATCAGGGTGCCTGTGGGGGGGCGACCTGAACCCGTCGTGCAGATGCAAACTGGGTCAGCGTCAGTGCCGAATGTAAACAGTGTGGCTAATCTAAGTAGGTCAGGTCGGCTGATAAGGCCGCGAGCAGGTTAGACCTGTAGTGGGTCAATGTAGTTTGAGGGTGTACATGTATAGGATGTGCTTGTAGGTTTAAGTTGTGTTTTCAGCTATGAGAATATTGTATGATATAGATGGACAATTTATGACGTCAGGCTTACGGCCGGACATTGAGGACTTAAGTGCATTGAGTGCTCAGATATTGCGAGCATTTGTGTTTAAGTTAAGTACGCATATATGTTGTTGTGCATTCGTTTGACTACTATGTTGTTCTTGGCATTGTTATTTTGAAATATTTCATGTTTCAGAAATACTTTGAGGGGGGATGTGATATATGCGTAATAGACGTATAGGTGTGTGGCTAATATATGTTAACGAGATGCAGAGTTTGAGACAGAGGAATATGCTAATGAGATGACGTCATGGAAAGTTTAGCCAGCGGGTCAAGCGAGCCTTAGGCCGTGAATAAACCATTCAGTATCCAGAAGTCAAAGTGTTCAGACGTTGTACTTTCATTCACACCGTCAGGCCTGTCAGTAATAAATTGGAGGCTGTTATTAAGTGATTTCCCTGATACATCCATAGTAGATCTCTTAGTAGTTGGCTGGCCGTTAGATTACACCTCAACATCAATACCCATACCTACTTTTAAAAATCACTCATTAGCTACAGATTCAGACTTACACATTAACAAATTCATCAGCAAAGAAAAGCAATTAGGCGCACTATTAGGCCCGTTTAATGCTCCCCCATTTACTCCATGGTCTCAAATAAGGCCAACGATGACTAGGCCAAAAAGAACTCAGAGGATCAAAGAATAATAATCGACCTTAGGTTCCCACTAGGTAAGAGTGTTAATGCCAGGATAGTGAAAGGTTTCTATCTAGGATCTCAATTTAACTTCTCCCTACCATAAGTTTCAACTCTAACAGACAGACGTACAAAAATAGGTAATGATGCATGGCTATGGGGAACAGACCTGGCAAGAGCTTATAGACAGTTGAGGGTCTGCCCATTATCAAAACCATTATTAGGCTTATCACTGAATAATAATTATTTTATAGACATCGCCCCACTATTCGGGTGTAGAACATCAGCACTAGCATGCACCAATACAACGAGAACCAATGTCTGGCTCTTAAGACAGGAAGGATTCTTTAGCCTTTGCTACCTGGACGACTTCGTAGGAATAGAAAGTACGAAAGAAAAGGCAATCAAAGCCTATGATTATTTCAACCAACTGACAACAAAATTAGGCCTTACCCTAGCGGAAGAAAATTGCACTTCACTAACCACCTCATTAACTTGGCTAGGCTTTGTAATTAACACAAGCAATATGACAGTAACGTTACCCAAACAAAAGATACAAGAAGTGCTGACAGAATGTAAGGCCTGGAAAGATAAGTCCTTGGCTTCTCGTAAGCAAATACAAAGCCTAGCGGGTGACCTATAACATTTAGAAAAATGCATTAAGCCAGCAACTAGGATCTCAAATAGAGTGAAGCACTTAGGGCAGCCCCTTATACGGGTCGATAAAAATACGATCCGAGTCTATTGCTTGACCTGGAATGGAGCCCTCACTGACTCCCCCGGGGTGAGGGGTAGGGTCGTCAGGCTGTACATCAAGCTTTGTTGCCAGGCCTGGCACTGCACATTGCATAGCAGTGCCATCAGTGGTAGCCAGCACACTGTTAATGTTTGACGCCTCCACAACATCACCGGTTCCCATATTTGGAGTGTGTGGGGATACATCACATATTGGTGAGAAGACTGTTTCCATGTAGATCAATGATATGCACGTAGATATAGTTGCCATATTTGGAGTGTGTGGGGATGCATCACATATTGGTGTGAAGACTGTTTCCATGAAGACTACCTCCGACTGAGGCCCTACTTTGGTGAATCTTCACACACACATCACATACACTGATGATACAGACACACGTGAGATATGATGACGTCAGCACCACCCCTAATCCTGGCACTGCAGTGGAAGCCAGCACCCTGTTAGTGTTAATGTTTGACGCCTCCACACCATCACCCATCCCGTTATGTCATCACACCTGCCACCAGAGGATTTTGGTAGTATATTGGATTCGAACCCACGGGTAGGGTTTCCTTTCCTATACTTCCTCTTATATAAATGTAGCAGGTTAATACATATATACACCAGTATCTAAGTACGAAATGCATGTTCAAATCTAGGTCAGTCTTTTGGTTTAAAAAATGCATAATGAGATCATCTGACTATGCAAACTTAACTGCAGAATTGTGGTGCCAAAATGGTTGTGGATTCGGTAACTCATGAGGACACTGTTTTGTCACTTGGTTACATAAAAAGAAGAAACATATGTCTTCTTTTTTATATATATATGCAGTATAGTTACTGGGGTAAAGGCATATATGTGATGTATAACGAATTATGCGAGTATAAAAATAGGATGAGAATTGTTTCCATTATATATTATATTATTATAGTTATTACCATTGTTATTCTCCGTAAGACTGTGCACTTGACAGGTGACGCCAACTGCGGCCCACCTCCCCTCCAACGGGTGTCGACAAGTGTCAGTTGCACTGGAGGATATATATATATATATATATATATATATATATATATGGATAGTGATAAGACCGTTATCGCATGTAATAAGATCTGGAGTGCCCCCCACCACCCACGTAGGTGGGGGGTCCCGGCATGCACCGCTCACCTCCTGCGCAGGGCTTGACGCTCCAGATGCACAGTAAAACCTCTCTAAATCGACCGACCTTTGGACCAACTTTAAGTGGTCCATTTAGGGAGGTGGTCGGTTTAGGGAGACAGATATTGTTGGGACCCAAATAAAGCTATCGATATAGGGGAGTGGCCGAGCTGAGGAGGTGGTCGGTTAGGGAGGTTTGACTGTATATACATTAAAACCTCTCTAGCCGACCACCTCCACAGTATATGCAGTGTAGGTCAAGTAGCAGCAACAGGGAACAGCACTGTCTGCGGCTTTAAAGGTAGTGCAATATGTAAGCACACTGCTCATTAATATGCATGATGGTGTGGCAGGCATCACTTCTCATTATCATGTTAACGAGTTCTGACAACCGCTCGCTGTTAGAAAATCACCAAGTACAGATGACCTATGGGGCATAATCGATTAACACGACCCGAGCGACTCAGGTCACCCGAGTTGCTAGAATTTAAAATCGAACACCACAAGTGGAGTTGACAAAAACATGTGCCGTGTGCAAAACGACCCGACCCCAGTAACCCACCTCTTGGCTGGGGTTTGCTAGGAACCATGACGTCGCATTTGTGCTGGTACCGTCCTGCAGGAAAATAGCTACCAGTATCAGTCCTGCATGTTTTTTTTGTATAATAACCCAGAGTAATGAAATGGAAATATATCTAAACTATGCAATCATAAAATACTTGAAATCATATTTTGCTGTAGTTATATCGGTTATTACAAAAAAATAAGTTTTGGATTAAGCCACCATTTGTATCCACCCCAAGCATGGAGAAGCTTATTCGATTATTCGACCCAAGTTTTTAGGATATGCGCATGCGCTAAAAAGTGGCTTGGGTGACCCGAGTTGATTAATTGATTACGCCCGTGCTGACAATAGCATGACGCTGACAATAGCATGATGATGACAATGGCGGCTTTCTAGTGACGAGACGGGAAGGCCTGGGATGGGAGGAGGAAGGAAGGTTATCGCGTATCAATGCCTACTAAATTGCCAATGAGGCCTCAGGCTCTGACCTCAAAGCATCACATTTTCGTGGGAATAAGAGGGGTCCCTCACTACCCTTGCCCTTATATGGGCACAAACACCTGAAGAGCCCACCTTGCTCAGTGGAAGTTGGTAGTACTACTATTACTACTATTCAAACAACATTTTCGCAAAAACTCTGAGAAAATAACATTCATCATTCTTTGGGAAACAGCTGGTGCATTAGTTAATCCAAACTGCATGTGTTTACATTGAAATAGTCCAATATGAGTCTTAATAGCTGTTTTAGGTCTACTTTCCTCATCTCACATTACCTGCCAATAAGCAGATTTTAATTCAATTGTGGTAACAATTTTAGCTCCATGAAGTTGATCAAAAATATCCTGTATCCTGGGCAGAGGAGAAGCATCTTTAGTTGTCACTGCATTTAGCTTCTGATAGTCCCCACAAATACGAATGATACCATCCTTTTTCAGCACTATAGTGACTGGTGAAGCCCATGGACTATAACTTGCCTCTATAATATCCTCATCAAGCATTCTATCTAACGCTTTTTCTACAAGATGTCTTCTACTCAAAGGTATCCTATAAGGTCTCTGATTAACAGGATATGCACTACCTGTATCTATATGCATTTCTACCACCTTAGTAGCTCTGAGTTTAACATCAGATTCAGGAAATGAAGAAGGAAATTGTATCTTCCAATTGTCTAATTCTAGAACTATCCCTGCAATTCCTCTATTTATAGTCTCTAAGTCTATCACTACACTTTATACTCTTCCTTTCTCTTTGTCTGTATTGATTTTGTAAGGTAGGCGTATACCGCTAGTTACCGGCGGACACAGGGAAACGGGACTGGAACCAGCGCACGAGGAGTGTCATAAATAAACCACTTGATACACAGACGTTGTGGCCTTCAGTCGATCCTTTACATGGTGTCAGATCCGGACCCAAACTCTAACAACATGCCGCTGTCCGGGCTATAGCCTCCAGGGCAGCTACAACTGGAAGGGGACCTTGGAACCAACTGGGAAGCTTGGTACCATGCCTATGCTATCTTTGCTGGAGCTACAGGTGTGTCAGCTAAAACAGAAAAAGCGCAATGTTGCATATTTCTACACGTAGCTGGGCCTGAGGCCCAGAAGGGCCACCAAGCAATGCGTTTCGATGAGTCCAGTCAAGACAAGATAAACCCATTGATAGACGCTTTCCATTCATACTGTGAGGCCAAAACGAACGTAACGGTCATCCGGTACAGGTTTAATCACCACAACCAGACAACATGCATAAGGACATAGACCTCACTATCAGATAATTGGTCAAACAAATTAAATAATACAATACTATGTTAGAATAAGCCTAGGTTTAAGTTTACAATAACTTGATAGAGTATCTATACTACTTTGAAAACACAAGCAAATTCAAGAATTTAAAGATTTGTTACATTGTTAGAATTAAGTATCTCAAACCTTTATTATTCCTCATTAAAGTGTTATCAAATGGACAAAGATACAAAACGCAAAAATGTGCGTAACTGCGGCGATTGTATGAACAAAGACTTTTGTACCACGGACTATGATAACGAGTTCATGTGGTGATCTGGAATGCAACATCGCAGCCAAAGCATTACATGTTAGCCTTAAGGGTCATTAGGGCCACAATTACTCATTGTTGGAAAAGAGAGGATGTAAGGTAGGCGCATACCCCTGCTCACCGGCGGACACGGGGAAACGGGACTGGAACCAGCGCACGGGGAGTGTCATAAATAAACCACTTGATACACAGACTTCGTGGCCTTCAGTCAATCCTTTACAATTTCACCATAGCCTGCCTACACAGCCACAGATTCAAGCCTTAGCTTTTACAAGGTGTTACATCGAACGGCTGGCAGTGGACCAGTCTTAAGGTAGTCTAACATGAACTTGTCAGTAGTTAGTCATTACAGTGTAGAACACAGCATATATAATATGACGCAATCACCCTACCTATGCATATTTGTATATGTGGCATTTCTCATAAGGAAATGAATGAAACTCACTGCACTATATAATATAGACTCTAACATTCACCTTCTAATATCAGCGTTCATCAAGACGGCCGTGTTCGCATGAAATGACAAGTAACCAAGCGTCTGCTATATGGTACAATGTTTATTCATATCTATAGACCTATTTCAAATGATGTCAGCATAGGTACCGAGGTCAGTGTGCAAGCCTTTTGGCTGCAGGACGACACACTGTCACATTGCAAACTCAATGGCTATGAGCAATTTTCATACAGAAAAAGTGAAATATCTCTAAAACCACACCATCATCATCATCATCATGCTGTCGGTCGTGATGCGACAAAGACTGCTTTCATTACTTGACTGCCGCTCTCCATATAGCTCTCTGCTGTGAGAGTTGCGTCCATGAGTCGGTCTTTGCAGTTGTACATTTCATGAAAGCTGCCTGCAAAAGTGTTGAAGTGCTGCTGGCTTTTGCAAGTTACCAGCGGCACTCTCTCGGGGAGCAAATAAAGGTTTCACACCGGCAAGAACATGTCAAGACAGGCGCAAACTATTTGTCCCTGCAGTGGCTGGTTGGGAGATGTTGGGAGTTCCATACTTCAACCGCCCTTAATGCTGCCACAGTGACATGGTTTTCTGGTTAGGGTTTGCTCCCTTAGCCTTCGGTTCTGTCAAGAACCTGTACCACAAGGCAGTGGTTTACAACTCTGCAGGGCAGGGGCGTCAAACTCCCTGAGGTATTGCAATACCTGCAATACCTGCACACCACCTAGGTACACACCGCTTAGAACACAAATAGAAAACATATTCAACGAAGAGATTATATTAAATTTACATGGTTATGGTTCTGCAATTCTAGTAATTTTGAATAAAATAAAAGTTTTGCACTGCGCGTACGGAAACTCAATGGCAGTGTGCCTTCGTTCTGCAGCCAAGCTGCGCGCGCATAAACAATGTTTATAAACATTGAAAGGGGTCTATATATCATTCACTGTACTAGGACTGAACCATGATCCAGTTCTCCATTTGGTCTTCCCTCAGCTCAGTTGGCATTGATAGTACTTTTGACCCAGTCCCTGAAGAAAGAGATGCGAGTGTAGACTGATGGGTAGTTTGTGTTGCATCCGTTGATGGCCCATGACGTCACACCGATGAGCTGGTAGCTACCTCCGACCTTGCACACCAGAGGGGCCCTGCTGTCACCCTACAAGTCAGAAAGAGAATTTATTGTTAGATGGCTAACTCCAACTGAACAAATCCTACATTAACTTTACCAAATACATACAGAAGATAATGTGTGCTTACATTCTAAATACCATGTAAAATACTCATATTGATCTGACTAATATTGATCTAGTTATATGACACTACTGTTAACGATTTGCTAAGGAACTTTTGGGTTACAGAATGTTATTGTGTTATATGCTGCAAATTGTGTATTTAACAGTTATTGTGTACCGGTACTTTATTCTAAATACCTTTTGTGTAAATAACCTTGAATTGAAAGATGGCTGGAAGTCCAGTGCTTCAGCACTGACAAAAGACTTATTCAGCAGAATAAACATATTTTCAACAACAACAAAAATAGTGAGAATAAGATGACAATTTTTAACGATAGTGATTGTGAGATTGAGAGATGAGACTTCTTTTGTAATTGTGAAATTAGGGGGGGGTAATGTTCCAATGGATACCTGGCACTCCACATTATCAGGATAGGATAGGATAGTACAGGAATTGCTTGGCTCACTATCAGGATAATAGTTCTGAGTAGGATATATGGGCCATGTTACTGGGATAAAGACATCCCAGTGGTGGCAGCACTATGAAGTCTGAATGCATTTGCACCGCTACAAAATTGATACCCGTTCTGATATGAACTAGGATGTTGCTGGGATGTAAGACCTAAGTAGTACAGGATATAACAAGAACTGGTTGGTTCAGTGACAGGATAATGTGACTGAGTGAGATACCACGCTACAATGCCAGGAAAACTGCATCCTAGTGGGGGAAGCAATATAAAACCTGAATATGTGTGTACTGCTAGAAAGTGGGTGCTCATCCTGATATGATGACCATCACATAGGATGTTGCTAGGATGTAAGACCTCAACCAGCTAATCTACGGATGATAGCAGAAGAGATAATTGAATAAGTCGGGTGCCGGCTTCCTGTGTGGCAGGTAATGGGATTCAAACTCAGGGTTCGAATTCCAGTAGCGGCAAACCAATGACATAACCATTGATACTTGTTTCGCTACCTAGCCTCGCACTTGGCATTGCCAGGATAGGGCAAGGAGCGGTGGAATGAGGAAGCCCACGTGTCCATCATTGAAATTTCTGCTGCTTATTTATCATATCGTCATCTCAGGGGAGATGTGATAGAGACTTATAAGATTATTACTGGAGTCTATGAGGAGTGATGTCACAATGGGTTTGTTCAACCTCAGAATACATAGCAACATGAGACGGGGCCAGCAGTATAAGATCTTCAAGGAGAGGCCCAGACTTGAGGGCGGGAAATACTCATTTTTCTTTTGAGTGACAGATCCATGGAACAGTCTCCCAGACCAAGTGATTAAAGCACCAACGGTAGAAGCATTTAAGAGAAAGCTGGGTAGACATTGGAGAGGACAGCCACAATTATATGACTTCAAGGCCCAATCCACCTCTATATGTGTGCAAAATAAATAGGTTTTTTTTACAAACCACAACAAACTGGCATTAGGGACCCAATAGGGCCTAGATCAGGCGGAAGAGGATCTCTAACATAATCTATAAGTTAGCAATGAAATGCGCACGCAACAGTCACAACTCACCTTGCAGGCGCCTCGGCCGGCATCAAAGTCTCCAATGCAGACGTGGCCCCTGTTGATGCTAGAACCCCAAGATTGCTCACATTTGGCATTGGTGTACACGTTGATCTTCGCCTCCTGCAGTTGTCTCTGGATAATTCCGCCCCCACCAACTAAAAAATAGGGCAGAGATTATTAGCAAGACATGACAACTTGACAACTATAAATGGCTTTACCGATGTTCCATCTGTAAAGTACGAGTCGACACTTCGAGTTCCAGTTAGTGACTGACGTTTATTCTATCCACAGTTTCCTAGGCAACCTACCAGTCGCAGCTGGTTCCCTCGTGTACCCGGTTGACCCATATATCTTACATCTCCCTTTCATCAGAATTCATGGACTACAACAACTCCCCACATACAATAAATATGATAAATACAATAACTTACATCATGCAACAAATCTAATAAATTACAACAGATGATAAATACAATAAATATCGACTACCTCCCCCCATAAATGTTAACAGTCCAAGAGCATTTATTTGATAACGGTAGAGATACGTGTGAGTCTCCATTAACACAGGAATATCCATTGATACAAGAAACAACATCTTACACGCCTACAATAACTTTATAACTATTAACAACTCGAACAACTTTATGTTTTGATGACAGTATGCGATAACAAGTGATAATATGTAACTTTAGCTGACATGCACAATGTAATTACTCTAATAAATATTGATTTTCTGTACACTTGATTATAGCGTTCAGTATAATGTTGTATTAATTATGTTTTAATTATTGAAGTTACTTAAACATTATCTTATTTTATGTTCTAACATCTCGTGATACAACACGTGGTTAATTTAATTTAATTGCTGGGTATATACACATCAGTATACATCAATTTCGGTGTGGTGTGAAATCCATTCCAGATTTTATTCGTTTTGTAAACCTTGAATGATTAGCATTGACTTATCTTCTATAGTTAATATGCACTGTACTTAAATAACATGTTCAAACTTGACCAATTGTCTATTGACACCACCAGACATGCAAATGAGTGAACTTGGACTCAAAAACCCATTCTGTTAACCGGGCGAATATCCCGGCCGTATCTACTGGTATATGGAATTGTCTGTATATCCTTTGTCTTTGGGGAGCTGGGTTTTTTCATCAACATTTTTTGATTTAAACATGTGTCGGCGATTTCTTTTTATGAAATGATGTTGTTTATTTACAATAACGTAATCCCGTGGACCAGGTGTATTTGCCTTCACAATTTTACCAGATTGCCATTCGCCTCTGTGGTCCAGATAACGTACCCGTTCTCCTATTCCCAATAATTTGTGTTCCGGACCTGCACTTGTATCATAGTATCTTTTTTGTATTTGTTGTGAATGATGTATTTCGTTTCTCTTCGATAGTTGTGGCTGTGGCCTTAATTGTTTCTCCAAAATCGGAATTTTTGATCTGAGTGTTCGAGACATTAATAATTTAGCTGGAGAGGCACCCATGCCTTGCAAGGTTGTATTTCTGTAATTCAGCAAGGCAATGTTAATGTCTTTTTTGTCAAGCACTGATTTTTTAATCATACGTTTAATAGTTTGTACATATCTCTCAACCTGACCGTTACTTTGGGGGAACATTGGATTTGAAAAGACCGGAATAAATTCATATTCATTTGCAAAGCGCAAATACTCAGCACTACTGAATTGAGGTCCATTATCTGAAACTACGTATTTTGGTATCCCGTACCTACCAAATACCTGCCTCATAGCATCAATTATAGACATACTTGTTGTACTTGTCAACTCTATCACTTCTGGGAATTTTGTGTAGTAATCCACCAATAGCAAATATGTTGTGTGTTCAACATAGAACAGGTCCACCCCAATCTTATAGTACGGTATATCTATTACTTCATGGCTTATCAAAGGTTCAGCGGCTTGTTTATTTCGTAATCCCTGACATATTTGGCAGCGTGACACCATGTCTTCAATGTGATTACCTAACCCAGGCCAAAAAATGGTATCACGTGCCAATTGTTTACATCGTACCACACCCAGATGTGACTCGTGTACCCTGTTTAACATTTCTTTTTGTAGGGCTTTAGGGATAATAATGCGGTTATCTTTGAGTAAAATGTCGTCGTGTATTGTGATGTTAGATCTGTACGTAAAAAATGGTTTTATACTGGGGTGCAAACCCCTGTTATGTTTGGGCCACCCCTCTCTTGTTAATACTATAATTTTCTGTAAAGCGTTGTCTTTTGCCACCTCTGTTTTGATTCTGTTCATAATGTTATGCTCTATGTCCACTGCTGCCACCGTTATGTCGTTGTCGAATAAGTCATCAGGGCTCGTTAGTGTTGTGTGTGCCCGTGACAGTGTGTCTGCAAAAAACATTAGGGTGCCTTTAGTATGGACCACAGATATGTCGTAATTTTGCAAACGCATTCTCATACGCTGCATTCTTGCAGATAAGGTATGTATTGGTTTGTTCATAATTGCTACTAGAGGTTTGTGATCGGTCTCAACGGTTACAGTTTTCCCAAAAATATATTCATGAAATTTTTTACATATTTCATCCTCACAGGTATGCGTTGGAAATCAAGGATTAGTGCTGCATAGAAGGGGGATATTATGTCAGTTTAATATAAGAAATAAAAAACTTGCCACTGTTGAAGCCTACCGGCTCCAACATTTTGACATGCATGTCAAAATTAATGTAGCATCATTCCCATTAAATATCTCCAAATACATGAAAGAAGACTTGAGATAAAAGCCACTTAAAAGTATACTAAAGCAGAATATGATAATCAACCTAATATATTTTGTTATAAAAAAAACATAATAATGCCGAAACTTAGAAGAAGAAAAAGATTTGATCAGATTATTCAAATTTTAGAATTGTGAATGGAAGGTCGGCTTTAAACATCCATAGAATATGCTAACTCACCACTGGTATATCCCCATCCGGTGATGTAGCAGTCTGGGTTTCCAGCCTGTTCCGTGGAGGCCATGACAATCGGCTTCACAGTGCTGCTCAGAGACACAGCTGCAAACTTGAGCACTCCGATGTCATTAGGTGAGGAGCCGCTCCCAGCGCCATAACGCTCATGCTGGTAAACAACAAAAGATAATATTATTCAAAGTTGCAGTCCAGTTGTTTTGTTTTGATATATTCTTGATCCTTATGACCAAGGACTTTATTTTGCCTGTTTTTATTTTATTTTACAGGGTTAACTTTGCGTATGTTTGAAATGAAAACATGCGATATCCACATTGATTGGAATTCTAAAAGTAAACCTTGTTTCATTTAACGACGCCTCTAGAGCACATTGATTTTTATCATGGGCTCTTGGACATCAAACATATGAAAGGTTCAGGCACAAAACCACGTAAAGGCCAATCCAAAAATGGAGATAAACTTTGAAATCAAGCTTACAAAAGTAGATGTTTTAATATTCCTATTTTTTTGGTTCACTGCTTCAGACCCATATGATCATATGAAAAGTGGAATTAATGACAATTGAGATTATTTTCATGTACAAATATGTGATTTAAACTAGATATTTGGATTGGCGCTTACGTAGATTTGCACCTTAACTCTTCATATGGTCATTCTGGCATATTTCTTTGGAAGAAACCCGCTGCCGCCACATAGGCTACTCTTTCCGGTAAGCAGCAAGGGGTCTTTTATATGTACTTTCCCACAGACATCACAGGACATACAACAGCCTTTGATGAAGCAGTTGGTGATCACTGGTTGAAACAAAAAATAGCCCAAACTGCAAATGTGTCCACCGAGCAGGATCGATCAGATTGTAAAATATTCTGATAAAACGCATTGGTGCGGAATGTGAAATGGTATATACAGGAGTACAAATGGTCTTTTAATGTAAATGATGTATAGGGCCAGGTGCATGAATGTATTTATGTAGTTGCTGGTGACTCTTTACTTGTAGTCAATAGTCATTGTGTATTAGGTAGATGGTGTGAGAGGGGCACTATTGTTAGTGTGTAAGGAGCTCAAGAGCTCCACTCACTACCCCCTCCCCCCCAACTGTTAGTAACGGATCACCACACACACAGCAGGCAGGTGCAGGCCAAGCAGCCACACTGCATGGTGGTGGTGGGTAGATCACAGTACTCATGGTGACACAGGAATGCTTAATGTTCATTGGTGGAACTAGAGATGCTTGTTGCTGATTGGAGCTAGTGGTCAGGTGGTATGCCATATCAGATCCATGTACCACTATATAATAATAAACCTGAGGGTGCAAGCTCTCACTCTACTTTTCACTCTTTATACTCTTCCTTTCTCTCCTTACCTGTATTGATTTCATATAGCCTGCCTACACAACTACAGCTGACAGACGACGAATTTACAAGATGACCCACACCTTCACAGGCAGACACTCTACTGCCTGAGCTATGTCCCGCTGCCCTGATTTGAATTTTGGACATCAGAGATAGGTCTTGGCTGTAATGTAGGGGTCTAGTATTCCGTCTAGGCCACTATAGATGTGTATTAGGTGCACCAGTATCTAGTGTTTTGGTTTTGAATATTTGATGCTTTCATTGGTTTATGCAGCTTTTTCATCGTTTAATTAAGGGATGTATGTCCCCGATGGATATCAAACTGGAGAAAGTCACACAGTGGCTGAGGACCAGATGGGATGGCCGAAAGAGTTGAGCATCTGCCTCCTGTTTTGGGAGAGCGGGTGATAGAAACTCATCCGTCATTTGAACCTTGGTCGAGTCAAACCAATGACTTAAAAATTGATACTTGTCGCTTCCTAGCCAGGTACTCGGCACTATTAGGATAGGGCAAGGACTGGTTGGCTCAGTGTCAGGATAATGAGATTGAGTGGGATATCAGTTCATGGTGCTGGTGACCTGTTCTCCTAGTGGGGCAGCACTATAAAGTTGCCATGAGTGTGCAGTGTCACAAGTAAGTACCCATCCTGATATGACCTTAGATGTTGCTAGGACACAAAACAACAACAAACAAACACAGTGGCTGAGTCTAGTTTGGTGTCAATCCATGATAGCTAAGTCATGTGATCTTAATAGTAGAAAGACTTTGTGAAAGCTGTATAGTCTGATGAAGTGTCAACTTTTCAAAATTATTGCAATTATCTCGATTTGATTCTACATTATCTACCTTAGATACTGATGCACTTATTAAACATTTCTTTCTGCATAGAAGGGAATACTGAGTCAATGCATCCGTTTCCGCATCGTCATGTAAAAAAACAAACTGGATAGGTGTTTATATTTATATAGTACCTTAAGCTATACATATATTTATATGTATATATAGGTATATATAGCTATTTTAGTTTGGTACTATGCCTCTGGCTACTCGTAGTCCAGGGCAAAGAGAAGGAAGCACAGCCCATGACTATCCGAGGCTAGTACCTCGGGAAAACAACAGTTATCCATGATCTGTACCCAGGTAAGATTTGTATAACTATACTATATAACCTGTACATCTATAATATATGAAGCCATTTCTCATTGAATGGTTAGCATAATTGGTGGCATTGGAATCCCACTAAAGCCAAATTACAATTTTGTTAATAATTCGAAAAGTGACCATGAGCGTGCACTGTCACAAGTCTGTGGCAATCTTGATCTGATGTCATGTGTTGCTAGCATGTAAAACCCCATTCACCGACTCTTAGCTTGTAAATGCAGCAAGCTCACTTACCCGGATAGCCACAGTTGATGTCCTGTACTGGCCGCCACTTGCATGCAGCAACGAACCGAAGCGGAGTCCGTAGCTGTTTGGCCTGAATGACAAGTGAACTATGGATATATATATTAATTTTTTTTGAAAAAATCAAAGAAGGAAAAAATGTTTGAAGACAATTTTAGAACTTCGCAATACATATTCACTGAATGCATGATACTTTTATTGGACTGGAATTGTATACAGTTACTACTACAGCTGATATTTCATTTATAAAATGTATAATTCTTTTAGTATTAAACAGGACTATTATGACTGATAGTTTCATTTATGTATCAAAGAATTGTACTGTACGGATGGACGACCAGTGATCTGGCCCTAACAAGAGATATTATTCGATGAATAAAATACACTTTAGTAAAAAAGAAAAATTGGATAGCAGTAATGTAATACTTAGATAAATGATTCACCCTGAACTTACAGTAGGGGTGAAAAACAACCCTTTCTAAAAGCTAGCGAACAATTTTTCACAATCGTGGGGAAATGAACTCAGCTGATTAATTCTTAATTTAAGAAGCAAAATATATTCTTTACATACATCTTCATATTTACCTTCTCCTTTTGAGTTGAAAAATATAATGAAACATGTAACTTAATACACTTTAAAAGTGAAATTGATGTCGTTCTATCGCTGCCATTTTGTCTTTTTGCAGTCCCCCTCAGTTAACTAACTCTGTGCAGATATATGTAGCCATTTGATACTGGAACCAGGGATTCCACTTCCTGTTCCATACTGAAGCTATTTTCGCCAGTATTTAGACTGCGTTGTTGTTCACCCCTATACTGCAAGTACGGGGTGAATCTTTTATCTATGTAATACTCTGCATTTATTTCACAGGCAAGGCTCCATATAGACATCAGGGAGCCTCGGTAGTCTAATGCTTAGAACACTCGCCCCAGAATGGAATGACGCTTGACAGCTGCAGGTCCTGGAAATCCCAAAATAGTCCTCTTTGACCAAAGATAGATCAACCGGAAGCAGTGACCGAATCGGTAGAGCGCAGGCCTCCCAGGTGGGAGATCCCGGAGGTTGATTCCCGGTCGAGTCAAATCAATGACGTACAACATTGATACTTGTCGCTTCCTAGTCTGGTGCTCGGCATTAATAGGATAGGGCAAGGACTGATTAGCTCAGTGTCAGGATAATGTGACTGAGTGGGATATCGGATCATGGTGGTGATGGCATGATTTCCCATTTGGACAGCACTATAAAGCCATCTTGAGTTTGCACTGTTACAAGTCAGTACCCAACTTGATATGACCTTAGATGTTGCCTGGATGTAAAATTCGAACAACCAACCCAATAGATCCAGACTAAGCAATTGAAAAGGAGATGCTGAATTATTTGAACCCCTATCATAAACAACATTCCATTGCATCTCAGCCATGACATCCCACTTCAAGTCTATTCTAGTGTCCCAGACTAGGACTTCTTGAGTGTAATTACTTATGTATTATGCATCGTATACTATATATATATTTGTATTTTATATATATTTTGGATGAAATAACCTGTGGAGCATCAATTTCATGTGGCATTTTCTGTTGTTGTAAATGTTCATATTGCTACGGCAATATGGGTAATTCGAAACTGGGGCGGACCCCCTCTCCCCCCCCCCTCCCCTCCTTTCCTCTCTCCCCCTCCGTCTCCCTACCTCTCCCTCCCCCTCTCCTCCCCCTCCCTTCCCCCTCTGCCTTCAGGCGGCGCCACTGCCGCCCTCTCCTCCTTCTCCCCTCCTCCTCCAGGTGGCGGCACCGGCACCCACCGCTGGTGCCGCCGCTGGTCCCCTGCCTCCCGCTCCTTCCTTCCACTTCCCTCTCTCTCTGCCACTTCTCCACCACACGCCTGACCACCAACACCTACTTTCAACTCGCCTCCTGGCTGACCACCACCGGCGAACACCACAACCACCATGCCGCCACGCAAAGCAACCCGACAAACAACAGCCACCCCGGTCGCCGCCGCGTCTGACGATGCCACACTCACACCACGCCAGCGAGGTAGGCCACGATTGGTGGTAGTCAAACCCAAAACCACAGCGGACGAAACGACCGACGACGACATGTCTGCGGCCGAGCAGCTCAATATGCTCAGACAGTCTGTGACCGACTCCATACGTCAGCAGGCCGACCTGGCCAAAACAATGTCGGACAGGATCAAGGCGCTGGAGACGCGCAGGACGGACAAGTGCTCACAGAGCAACTCGTCAGATGACATGCCCGTCCCCAAACGCAGGAAACGCGGCACCCCCGACTCTACCCGATCTCCGACAACACCACGTGCTAGCTCCTCGCACGCACACTCACCCAGATCGCCCAGACCGACACCACGCAGCCACCGCACCCAGAAGGATCGACGAAACAGGTCAGAGTCGCAAGAGCGCCCGAGACACAGGAGGTCCCTCCATGCACGCCGTGCCACCGCCACCTCCTCGAGTGACGACGACTGCCAGCAAAATGACGTAACCGACGCTATCATCGGGACCAACCCAGAAGCACGACAAGACAAAAGACGTAGGACCCAACTCCTCCCCCATACCTACGTTATCAGGGACGAGCACAAAGGTAGGGTGGGTCCGGGGCAGAGCACGTGGCACGAGTACCTGGCGGCCCTATCACGCATGCACAAAGACCCCAAGGTGCCCCAATCATGGATAAAACCTATCCTCAGCCACCAGGACGAGATGTTTGATATGGCTGGGAGACATGCCTCGCATGGTCAGAGAAAGTTTTCTCTATGACAGAGGACGGCCGCCTCCCTAAGGCCTGGCGCGACGAGCAGGCCATCAAAGATCTCCAACGCGCAGCCTGCCTTGCAGGCATACGGAAGGAGGAAGAAAGGTGATCCGCTAAGGCTGATCACACGACCAGACCCTACCAACCACGCGGTGACGAACAGGCAACAGCCACGAACAGTGCGCCCTACAGACGCCCAGAGTTTAACACTGAAACCGACGGGCGCCCATGCCACAAATGTAACTGGGGCACGGATTGTGGCTACACTGCATCCCACGGCACTGGGAGCGACCGCCGCGCACATGTGTGTGCCTGGTGCGCTAATAAATATAAAAAATCAAATCCACACAGAGAACAGGAGTGTAACAACAAAAAGCACCAGACTGAGCGCAAGGCCGCAGCACTCAACACGGAAGACTCAGCCAGAACGGATTTTTAGATAGCGGCCCTGGTGAGGCCGGAGAAAACGCCACCTCAGACGACGCATGCGATACGCTACAGCCAACCCCACCCGTGCTGCGCCTCGTGTCCTCCACAGGCAGGTACATCCCGACACCCATGCCCTGGGACCCAACCCCATACGTATATGGCACCCAGGGCGAACCCGCACCCACTGAAGCGGGCTGCGAATCCGTTCCCGCCAAAACCGCACCACGTGGCATAATGTTCAGACCGGCCCAGACCGACGCGGACGGGGGACCCCCCACTGCGGCACCAGACGGGGTTCCCGCCAAAACGACCTGGAGCAGCTCAACACCCCTAACCGTTGCCTCACGCCGGACACAGACCGCCTCCCTCAGATGCCACCGCCGCCAACCCATCAACCGCCACCCCCGATGCCGAGGACGCCACTAATGACACCGCTAATGGCCATTCCGGCGCTCGCCTACCCGACACCACCGCGGCACCCTGGACGGCACCGGGTCATTGCGCCCATCGCCTACCCGACACCGCAGCTACAGCCCGGTCTCAGACACTTCCCGCCCAGAGCATAGAACCCGGAAGCCCCACCCGGAACCGGAAATGGAATTATGCCTACTTCCGGTCAGCCACCGCACTCCAACCCCGACGCCGCCAACACCCCCACCCCCCACCCCCCACGACAAACCACCCACCCCACACCCCCGCCGCGACCACCACCCCGGTCGCGCCATGCACACGGATGAGCAACCGACAACGCCCACACGCCTCCATCACCACAGATGTCGTCGTACGATATGAGCCGGCTGACGCCACCATCATGTGCGTCCAACCCACCACCTCCAGAGCCCGCATCGCCCCGCCAGTCAACGATGAACTCGACCCGGCCGCGGCACCCGACGCCCTCCTCACCTATCACGACCGCGTACACGCCACTGAAGATATCAACGACATAACAAGCGATCAAGTTGAAGCCCCCTCGCCCCCCTACAACCCTCCCCCCAGACCCTGGTCTCATACAAGCCCACGCTACAGAAGATATGGCCCACCACCGCCCCCACGGCCTGGGGGCACAAAGTCTACAGGCACATATACGACCAGGTTCGGGCGACTGCCCTCCCTAACCATGTCGAAGCACGCATACCAGTGCCGTCGGACCTCAACATCGACCGCTGGAGGGCCCTACTCTCCGATTACCATGACGTCGAGTTACTCGACTTCCTCGAGTTTGGGTGGCCGGTCGACTACACCGACAACTCGCCAGCCGTCCCCTCGACCGCCAACCACCGCGAGGACCCTGATCACCTGCGATGGATCCGCAGGTACGTCAAGGACGAGGCGGCCAGAGGTGCACTACTCGGACCATTCGACCAACCTCCCTTTGCCCCCTGGGCCCAGACGAGCCCGATGATGACCCGGGCGAAGAAGAACACCGATGAGCACCGGGTCATCGTCGACCTCAGTTATCCCAGGGGCGGCAGCGTCAACGCAGGAATACGCAAAGGCCACTACCAAGGGAGGCCCGTCACATATACCCTCCCCAACATCAACAACCTCACCGACGAGGTCACCCGCCTCGGGCAAGGGGCCTACATATGGACGATCAATCTCGCTCGCGCATATAGACAGCTGAGGACATGCCCCCTCTCTGTCCCCCTCCTTGGAATAACAATAGATGGTGACACCTATTATGACATCGCCCCCCCCCTTCGGATGCCGCACCTCGTCCTTGGCCTGTGCCCGCACCACCAACGCTGTGACATACCTCCTGCGACGGAAGGGACATTTCGTACTATGCTACTTGGACGATTTCGTCGGGTCCACCGCCTCTGAGCAAGAAGCGACCCTCGCCTACCTCGACGCCGTCCACCTTGCCGCCGACCTGGGCCTGGCACTCTCGCCCCACAAGTGTGTGCCGCCCACCCAGCGCGTCGAGTGGCTCGGCTTCGGGGTGGACACGGTCGACATGATAGTTCGGATCCCCACGGCAAAGCTCGACAAAGTTGTCGCCGAGTGCCCTTCCTGGGTCCCCACCACAAAGGCCTCCAGAAAGGACCTCCAGCGCCTCGTTGGGAGGCTCCAACATGTCGCAAAGTGCGTCCGACCCGCCAGGCGCTTCATGAACAGGATTCTCTACGCCCTCAGGAACGCCCCATACACCGGGAAGCATGCCATCACCGTCGAGATGACCAAAGACATCTTATGGTTCAGGCAGTCCTCCTCCACCCTCCTCCCAAGCATGAGTGGGTCATCGAGTGCGACTCCTCCCTCCTCGCAGGTGCAGCGCACTCCCCAGCAGGCTATATGACCGAAGAGTACCAACCCGGATTCCTTGCCGAGGGACACAACATCGCCCAGCTCGAGGCGATAAACCTGGTCGTCACCCTCTACGCACTCACCCCCCCAAACCCCCAAGACTATGCTATCGTCATCAACAACGACAACCAGGCTTCCCAGATCGTCCTCGACTCCGGTACCGGCAAGGATCCAACTCTCTGTGCCTGCGCCCGGGCGATCTGGCGATTCGCTGCGCTTAACTCCTGTGGGGTCCAGATCATCCACAAGCCTGGTGCCGAAATTGCCTTCCTGGACGCTCTCAGCAAGGCGCCCTTCGATCACGCCGCAGGCTTTAGAGCCGACCGCTTTGTCGATGATATGGGCCTCACCCGAATACGCGCCCACCATGACTCCTCACTTGTGACCGACTAGCCTGGAAGAGACATTAATTTGCCCCTCTCTTCCAGGCACACACCAAGATCACCAGGACATCATCCACCTCTTCCACGCTGGACTCGCCCACGGGACATGGCGGAACAAACAACATCAGGTCAGTGTCTACCAGGCGCACGCCCGTAGCCATGACTATGACCCCCTGCGCCCGACCCAGCTTGAGCTAGCCTCCTACCTCGCTGATCTCTCCACCTCGCTCAGGTCACCCGGCGCGATCATGAACCACCTCAGTGCCGCTAAGACCTGGGTGAAACTCAACGACGGAAAGACCCGCAGCTTCGATACCTTCCTCATAAGTATCATCAAGCACGGGATCGCCCGGACCTCTTTCCACTCTCCAAGACAGGCTCCCCCCCTCACCGTTCACCACCTCATCGGGGTTGTCCGATACCTCCGCCGGGCTGGCCCACCTGCCCGAGTCCTCATCTCGGCCATACTCATCGGCTTCTTCTCCCTGCTCAGGCAAGGAAACCTCCTCGTCACCGGTCGACCTCACGACCCAGGACACACTATCCGACATGCCAACATCATCGACCTAGGCACCCACCAAACCCTCAACGTCCGGTCGACCAAGACCTTGACATCCCGGGCGAACGCCTTCTCCATCAGGATCCCGACCATACCCGGCTCGGACTGCTGTCCTGTACGAGCCTGGCGCCGCTACGACATCAACACACGGGCGCTCCCCTCTTCACCAGCCTTCCTCACCCCCCAAGGCTCTCCTCTCACCGTCCCCACTATCACCACCGCGCTGCGCGCTGCTCTCCATCATATTGGGTGCCCTGACCCCCGCACTTACACCCTTCACAGCCTCCGTGAAGGGGCTGCGCAAGCCTGCACAGCGGCCGGTGCACCTCTACAGGACGTCCAGGACCTTGGACACTGGCGATCCTCAGCCGTACACCAATATATACCGGCCCGCTCCTTCACCGCGGCGACCCGGGCACTCTCCACTCTATTTGGTTGAGGCCCGGGTCACCCAGAGACTTCCTGTTTGCATACCTTGATTATTGACTCATGAACACTACTCCTATTTCCTTACTTGTTACTACTTGAACATTTGACCTCACGCCTTATCACTTATTGATGATTGATTTCTACCTTGATTATTGACTCATTAACTCACTGCTTACCTATTGACTGATTACTACTTCAACACTTGACCTCACACATTATCACTTATTGACGATTGATTCTTAACATTAACCTTATTGATTCCTACACCTCATTACTATTACCTGATTACTGCTCTGAATAAATTTCCACATTATGTACTCCCGCCTCCTGTTTTGAATTATAGTTTATTCATTGAATAAAGTCTTTTGTCAGCGTCGTCCCACTGGTCTTCCAGCCATGTGAAAATACAGTTATTTACAATATATGTATATGTAGTCTGAGATTGTCATCAGCAGCTAGCTCAAGTCAGCTGAAATAACAATATTAATCATTCCAAGACTTTCATATGGTATAATTTGACAATTCACATTTAAAAATAGATACATACATGTGTATTGATTAGACCTTTACATTACGGAGTGTTTAGCTGCATAGTTTCCCTTCATCGGTTTGTATGCCTACTGTCTTGTAAATTGCATAATTACCATGTTGTTGGAGATAACATTTTGAGATGGAGTGTTTGTAGAATGGTTTGTTTATTCTGTTAGATAGAGTGTGGTTAGCTTGTAGGGTTATATTTAAAAGGTTAATACCTCAGGTGTGTTTTTGACTGCATAAAGTAATTTGAGTAAGTGGGTTGTTAGTAATGATGGGATAAACTATGCTTGGAGGATTGTACATTTCAGTCATTTAGTAGTCTAGTACAGTATTTATTAGTGTCTATTTTTATAGCAATACTACCAGACTGATATACATTTTCTGAATTTGCTGGGCAAATAATTTGTAAGGTGGATAACTTGGTTTGTTGGCAGCAGGTAAAGGGGTGCGTGGGGTGGTGTGTGTAAGATATGTAAGTATCCGAACACCCCCACTGTAATACCGGGTGACGTCATAAGGAAGGAAGGTAAATAAAAGTGAGTTACATAACAGAACTCATGGTGTCGATACATCCTTTGCATCCTTTACAGTGTGGGGCTGGCCATAGGTGCTTATAATAGATAGATAATTAAATATTGCGACCTCATCACTAGGCATGTGGAAGAGCCTGATTGGCTTGGTGAATTCTTACCAGCTTCTTGAATTCTAGTTGTGCTTGTGCATGCCTAATTCTGGCTGGGAGTTCATTCCATGATTTGCTGCTT
Source organism: Branchipolynoe longqiensis (assembly GCA_030323885.1). Taxonomy (NCBI): domain Eukaryota; kingdom Metazoa; phylum Annelida; class Polychaeta; order Phyllodocida; family Polynoidae; genus Branchipolynoe; species Branchipolynoe longqiensis. Next base: position 48,314,368 of record CM059191.1, on the reverse strand, counting down.
TTGTAGATAGGGGCTCTTGTCAGTCTATTTGTGAGTGGCTTACGAACTATATGAGGAGTGTAGCATCCCCCTGCCTGGAAATTCTGGTAGTACGGTCTATGTAGTTTTCGTCCTTGGCTCTGATAAACATTATTTTTCTATAATTATTTTTCTAAAGGTTGCCATTCTCATACCTAGAATTTGGTTCAGTCTCAATAGTTGCTGGTTCACATTCATTGCATTGCCTATACATAGCTCTATATTTTGTGCTTGAGATTTTCTAGATTTTATTCCAAATATCACATATTCTGATTTATGTGTGTTTAAGGTAAGTTTGTTATGAGCACCCCAAATATTTACCTTTTTCAACACCTTGTTACCATAGTAGCTGCCAGAATAATGTTTTTATTGTGAACTGTGAAGACAGCATCATCCGCGAAAAGTTTGAAATTAGCACTGGCAGACAGCAATGGTAGGTCATTAATAAATATCAGAAAGAGGAGTAGTCCCAAAGTCGAACCTTGGGGCACTCCTGTTCTGACAGTTCTAGTGGAGGATTCTGTATTATTAAAGTTGCATGGTCCGATGGCACTTGCATTTTTGCCTTATTTTTTAGATAAATATATCGAATTGATCGTTACAAGCTAGTAATCATTAATCCGGAGTGATTTTGATTAAAGATGATTAGTTTTGAAGTAATATGTGCTGAAAGAACCAAAAATAATTTTGACAAGCTTGCCAAAAGTCCTGTGCCTATGACCCAGATGGTCATCTCGCAGTGACCATGTGATGTGAGATGACCTGGAACCTTACAGGACTGTAGGTATTTCTGTTTGGGTTGGGCACATTCTGGGAAAGGATTAGTGCCACAGGCCCATGTCACTAGGGTTTTTAACTAAATATAATGTGTGTCTGTTGTCTGCGTGTGTCTGTCTATGTATGTCTGTATGTATATGTGTGTGTGTCTGTCTGTGTGTATGTCTGTGTGTGTCTATCTGTGTGTTTGTTTCTGTTTCTGTGTGGGTATGTATGTGTGTATGTGTCTGTGTGTGTCTGTGTGTGTCTGTCTGTCTCTGTGTGTGTGCATGTATGTGTGTGTCTGTGTACGTCTGTATGTGTATGTATGTATATATGTATGTGTGTATGTATGTGTGTGTATGTATGTGTGTGTCTGCCTCTGTCTGTGTGCGCCTGTCTATGTGTCTCTGTCTGTGTGTGTCTCTCTCTGCAAAGTCAGGTCGGGTGTATGTGTGTATGTGTATGTCGGGTGTGTGCATGTCTGTGTGTTTCTGTGTCTTGTGTGCTGTCTATGCATGTCTGTCTGTGTCTATCTATGTGTATCTGTCTGTGTGTGTCTGTGTGTATATTTATGTGTGGTAATGTCCATGTATGTCTATCTGTGTGTATATCTGTGTGTATGTATGTGTGGGTCTGCCTCTGTCTGTGTGCATCTGTCTATGTGTCTCTGGCTGTGTGTGTGTCTCTCTCTGCAAAGTCAGGTGTATGTGTGTCTGTGTATGTCAGGTGCGTGCATGTATGTGTGTTTCTGTGTCTGTGTGTGCTGTCTGTGCATGTCTGTCTGTGTGTGTCTATCTATGTGTGTCTGTCTGTGTCTGTGTATATGTATATGTGTGTATGTATGTCTGTGTGTGTATGTGTGTATGGGTGTCTGTCTGTGTGTCTGTCCATGTATGTCTGTATGTGTGTGCATGTATGTGTATGTCTGCCTCTGTCTGTGTGCGGCTGTCTATGTGTATCTGTGTGTGTGTCTCTCTCTCTCTGCAAAGTCAGGTCGGGTGTATGTGTGTCTGTGTATGTCGGGTGTGTGCATGACTGTGTGTTTCTGTGTCTGGTGTGCTGTCTGTGCATGTCTGTCTGTGTCTATCTATGTGTGTCTGTCTATGTGTCTGTGTGTATATGTATGTGTGGTAATGTATGTGTGTGTATGTGTGTCTGTGTGTATATGAGCAGACTGATATGTATGTGTGCATATGTCTGTGTGTATGTGTGTGTCTGTCTGTGTGTCTGTGTGTGTCTGTCTGTGTGTGTCTGTGTGTGTGGATCTCTCTGCAAAGTCAGGTTGGGTGTATGTGTGTCTGTGTATGTTGGGTGTGTGCATGTCTGTATGTTTCTGTGTATGTGTGTGCTGTCTGTGCATGTCTGTCTGTGTGTGCCTATCTATGGGTGTATGTCTGTGTGTGTATGTATGTCTGTGTGTGTATGTCTGTGTGTGTGTGTCTGTGTGTGTATGTCTGTGTGTAAGTCTGTCTCTGTAAAGTCAGGTCAGGAAACACACAGACACATACACACACACAGACACATCCACCTCATATCCCCTTCCCCTCTATGGCCCTGCACAGTAGGCCTACTTGGTTGGGGGGAGGCTAATGAGGTCACGCGAGTGGCCTAGTTGGTTAATGGCCTCCCTGTATAATGGGTGTTTCAAAGTGAGTGTCTAAAGGGGTGAGCTTATAAATTCACTGGTTATTCTGTATATGCTGTCCCAAATCATTAGCTAATACACCAGTATCTAAGTTGGATATATAGGATCAAATGTAAGTAGTTGTTTTAATTTTGACAAAATTATATTTCATCGGACCATGCAACTTTAATGTTTATGACTTGCTGTCTGTTGTTTAGGTAGTTGGATATGAACCTAAATGATCTTTTTCCTAGTCCAGCTTTTTTGATCTTACATAGCAGGATTTTGTGGTCAATTGTATCAAAAGCTTTCTTGAAATCAAGAAAAACAGCTATAGGTAAGCTCACCTCTCTCTGTGTTAATGAACAATTCATCCATTAATGAGGCAAGTGCCTTAATCATTGACCTTTATTTCTCAAGCCATTTTGTTGGCTGGCTAAATAGTTAGTCTCCTCAAGAAATGTTTTTATTTCTCATGAATTATCTGTTAAATTATTCTGCCAGGGAGAGGTAGTATGGATATTGGTTGCAGTTCATTACAGGACTTTCGGTTACCTACCTTGTGCATAGGGGTAACTGTTGCTCTATTCCTTTTTTTCTGGGAATATTCCAGTAGTAATTATGAGGTTGTATAGGTATGTAAATTCATCTATTAAAGCCTTGATGGTGCCCTTGATAAGGTTGGGGTTTTGGTTGTGTATGATGGCTTGGTCAAGATAGTACCTTGATTTTGCCTTTCAAACCTCATTGTTGGCCTTTCTAGTTATCCATTTGGCTATGAATGTCTGCCCTGGGTCTTTGGTTAATTCACCCTTTGGGCAAAAGTAGTCCCGATCTCGTTGTAGTTCTGGTAATTCATCATTTAAGTAGTTAGCTGTGTTTTTTCTTATTCTCAGTTCAATCATTGGGCAAAGTTTGTCAGCAGCTCTATTTAGTATGACTTCTAACATTTCCCAGCATTTCTTCGGATGTTGCTCATGAAATATTTCATTGGTAGAAAGTCCCCGTAATGTGGTTGAGAGGTCCTCATAGGAGCAGTTTCGATATGTGCGGCACCAGTGTGATGTGGTTTGTTTGTTATTCCTTGTTTTTTTTTCAGGGATGCAGGTATGCAGGTATTGCAGGTATAGCAATACCTCAGGGAGTTTAACGCTCCTGCCCTGCAAAGTTGTAAACCACTGCCTTGTGGTACATATTCTTGTCAGAACCAAAGGCTAAGGGAGCAAACCCTAAACAGAAAACCATGTCACTGTGGCAGCATTAAGGGCAGTTGATGTATGGATCTCCCAACATCTCCCCACCAGCCACTACAGGGACAAATAGTTTTGCGCCTGTCTTGACATGTTCTTGCTGGTGTGAAACCTCTATTTGCTCCCCGAGAGAGTGCCGCTGGTAACTTGCAAAACCCAGCAGCACTTCAACACTTTTGCAGGCAGCTTTCATGAAATGTACAACCGCACAAGGAGAGCGGCAGTCAAGTAATGAAAGCAGTCTTTGTCGCATCGCGACCGACAGCATGATGATGATGATGATGATGTTTTGTTTCTTGATTATATAAATAGGTTTGTGATCACTTATGTTGTAATTGAGCCGAATGAGTTAAAGCGTCCGTCTTCCATGCTGGTAGATCGTAGGGTCGTGGGTTCGAGTCCCGGTCGAGTCAAACCAATGACTTTAAAATTGATACTTGTCGCTTCCTAGCCAGGCGCTCGGCATTATTAGGATAGGGCAAGGACTGGTGTGCTCAGTGTCAGGATAATGTGACTGAGTGGGATACCAGGTCATGGTGCCGGCGGCCTGGTTTCCCAGTGGGACAGCACTATAAAGTCACCATGAGTGCGCACTGTCACAAGTCGGTACCCGTCCTGATATGACCTTAGATGTTGCTAGGACGTAAAACAACAACAAACATATGTTGTAATTGAGAACACCAGCTGTAGTACAATATTTTATAGTTGTAAAAGCCAGGGCAATTGTTGTATTTCAGTTTTGTGTGCTTCTAGTAGTTTTGTTAATCATCTGTTGCAGTTCATGTTCTGTGGCAAATTGTCTCATAATGTTGGCTGATGATTGATTTTTTGCATTGTAATCTGCATTGTAAGCACCAATAAGAAGAGTTTCATATTTGTTAATGTCTATAATTTGCTTCATGGCTGAGCTTAGTAGGTCAAAAGCTTCCATTTGTCATTCGGTGGCCTATATACATTACCTATTAGAATTTTCTTTGTTTGTGGCCTGGTGATGACTGCCCACTGTAATTCTAGAGTTCCATTTGAAATATTGTGGTTGACATACTTGTCAGTGGATCTTCATGTGATTGGCCTTCGTGGCCACTTGCCAATTTTCATCAGGAACTTTCTAGCCTTCAGGCATTTCCGCGTCCGTGTCAAGACTACCTATTCCAGCCTACACTCACAGGAACTAGGAGTACCTCAAGGCAGCATACTGGCCGTAACCCTTTTCGGGGTCAAGGTCAATGGTATTGCTCCCATTAAAGTCGTTGAGAAAACCAAATTTCTGGGCCTCATTCTCGACACAAAACTGTCTTTTGTGGCACATATAAAGTACCAGAAAACAAGATGCCTGAAAGCGCTAGATATTCTGAGGGTGCTGTCCAGCTCAGAGTGGGGAGCGGACAGAGATGTTCTGCTCTCTGTGTACAGAAACCTGGTTCGGTCACAAGTGGATTACGGCAGCAGAGTATACGGTTCCGCAAGGAAATCATATATTGGGCTGCTAGACACGATCCACCACCAGGGACTGTGCCTGGCCCTTGGGGCCTTCCGCACCTCACCGGTTCAGAACCTTTATGTCGAAGCCAATGAACCATGACTTAACAACAGGAGAATCAAACTGGCCATGCAATATGTAGTCAAGATAACAACTAATGCATTGAATCCTGCACACAATTGTCTATTCGAGCAACATGACAAATCCAGGAATGAAGCCAGGCCAAATTACATCCGGCCACTGAGGCTCCGAATGAAACCTCATTTGGAGGCCCTGGGCGTGGATTTGGACGTGTTGGAGGATGCCAAAGTCCCAGAACATCCCCCGTGGTCATTGAGAAAGCCATCGGTTTTCCTCCGACTCACGGAACTGAGGAAGTCTGGGACACGTCCACTCGAGTACCAAGGACTGCATGTAGAGATTCAAGGCCAGTTTGCAGACCACCTCTCCATATACACTGATGGTTCGAAAGACCAAAGCCGGGTAGCTGCTGCGGCAGTCTGCCGACGGGAAAAATTTGGTGTACATTTGCCCGATCAGAAGCCCGAGCACTCCTTCTCGCATTGGAGTGTATCGAGGTATCCAACCACACTAACTATGTTATATACAGTTGTTAACTAGCGGTATTTTACACACTAGAATCTTTATAGGAAATATAACCCTAACTTCTGTGTGTGGAGGCCGGAAAGCACTAATGTATGATATTACTCAAGCGATGATCCGCTTACTGTATCTGCTTACTATATCTGCTTACTATATCTGTTCCAAGAAATATCAAACCCACAGAAATTAAGTGTGGTAAAGTCTAGTAGGGAGGGGTGGCTGGCTCCTCCTGCTGTGCTGTCTCCAGGTCATCTGCCTGCCACACCCCCTGCCCAGCTCTTTTATTCAGATTCAACACATTCAAAATACAGGTACACAGTTGCTGGGAGTCTCCTCAGTCAGAGAGTGTCACATGGCATTTCATTGGCTGAACCCCTCCAGTCAGTGGTGGGGGGTGGGGTGGGGGGGCCAACCCACCCACCCCAAGTCAGATACATATTTTTCCATCAAGTTCACCAATTACACTTATATGGGAATATCAACCCTGTTTATATTTACATAACACCCGTGGTCACCAGTCCCTTAGATTGGGACAACTCCAAAATAGTAGGAGTTTCTACATGCCTTACTTTGAGAATTACATATTTTATCATCTTTAGTTCAGCAAACTGCCACCAGGTGGGGCAGGGAGGGCTCACCACACACACACACACTCCTCCCACCTCCAGCCTGACACCTGGCTTTGGCAGGTCCTGCAAACACACACACACACACAGCCCCCATGCATTGTCACCTGTGTGCTAACACTCCCTCAGATACTGGCATCTGTAAGTCATACCATAACAATAACAGGCACACAGAACTTAATTCTTGACTTAATTATTATACCCATTCTGTGGCATTCTTCACAGACTATTTGTCTGGGTGAAGAAACCAGTCTGCATCAACTGTATATGCTGCCCTTAGTTTCAGCATTTACCTCCTTTCATACAATATATAATACCAACAGACTTCAATTCAGTAATACATGTAAATATACCAATACAGTCATAATTTTCCAGAGTTCTTATCTCCAGTGGTTATATTTGATGTAGAACCTTAGAACAATCTGATATTAATTATCACTTCACTTAATATACATAATCTACCATGGTTTCACAACTTGGTTTGAATATTATGCATATGTATTTAGCAACATGATAGAATGAATTAGGTATTATTAGAGAGGTTTTATAGTGGTACTTATATAATTTGAATATTATTATAATGACTTTATAGAAATAACTGGATGATTTAAATATGATTAAAACAGTTTTCTCAATGCTTCACATATGAGTTTTATGAAAAGGGGATATTTTAGAATTTATTTAAACTATTATTTATTTATGAACCAGACCTAAAAAGTCGGAATATTTTACACAGTGATTCGTTCTCTTGCCTCCTGGCTGGTGCTGAACTGAAAACGAATCACCCTATTCTAGCAAAGGTCATTTATAAAATGAACCAACTGACAACGGATGGGTATGAAATCCACCTGTGCTGGGTGCCTGGCCATGCCGGCATACAAGGAAACGAATGAGCTGATCGGGCTGCGAAGAAGGCCCTGAACTGTGATCTTGAACCGTGTCTGATCCCTCACTCTGATCTGAAACCACTAATAGCCACCCACATAAAATCCAAATGGCAACATGAGTGGGATGAAAACATGAATAAACTTCAAGAAATTGAACCATCTGTGGGAAAGCCACCACAGACTAATGTGGGAGGTCGGCGGGACTAAGTGGTCCTTAGCTGCTGGCGTATTGGCCACTCGTGGCTTACACATGCTTTTCTGCTCAAGGGGGAACCTCCCACTGAATGTATTGGGTGTCAGTCCCCACTGACACTCAAACACATTTTACTAAGTTGCGTTGATTTTTTGGCCCTGCGCCAACAGTTCTACACTGCAGACAGTATGCATGACCTTTTTACTAGGTAAAACAGGAAAACATTTTAGCCTTTTTGAGGGCAGCTGGACTGTACCACCTCATATAGTTTACTAAATAGATTCTATCAATTATTAATAACACTTTTCTTTTTCTATGGGAATTTGTTTCCCTTGACCACAAATATATGATTGTGAACTTTCTAATTTAATGAGTGTCTATTGGCACATAATTGATTGTCTGCTTTTACATGTAAAAGCGATGGTTTGAACAAAAAACAAACATTTCTCACGGTGAATATGGCCTATACTGCCGACACGGCGTAAAGCAACCACCAATCAATCAATCATTACTTGTCAGTGTCTATTTGCAGTGTCTCTGCAGTAGAATCCTAGGCCTCCACCAGTTTTGACTTGGCCATTTGGAAGCTTTGTTTGCCTGTCAAATCTTAGGAACTTCTACCCTTGAATTGATGTCAGCTTTTCCTCAATGTGGCTGTTGAGCCATGTTTCTGATACTGTAAAAATATCAAGTCCTTACCATGGCAGGTCCATTCTTAGTTGTTCAATTTTATGGGTTAGACTAAGTGCATTAAGGTGTCCTATTTTAAAGCCTGGCATACCCTTCAGGTCGTCCACAGGAAGCCTGGCCAGTTATTGCCTCCAGTTGTGGTCCCAGCATGCTCAAACCTAAGAACCATTGTCTCCCCCCGTAAATATTGTTATTGCCCTGTCTGTTGCCAGCATAAGATTAGTTGTAAAAGTTAAAGTTGTTATCCCACCTGCAATGCAATAAAGTAATAATGTCATCTCGATGACTATTTTCCAAGTAATTGACTGTTGTATAGGGTGAGTATAAGTTGTATTGGTAGATGGCGGTGAGCTAATGATTTGGAGCTCCATTGCTGGAATGTCAGTTGATATCAAGGCATTCTGTCTCATGGGTTACGAAATGTAATATTATCTGATCAGTTAGTGACTGTGTAGCATGCTGCCAAGGATTAGCAACCAAATATCACCCATAATAGTTGTAAGTATAATATCATGCATCATTAGGGAGTGCAGTATAGAATAATTATAAGTATCAATATGCTGTTCACGGTGCCAGCATGCCTTCTTTACTACAATATGCAGTGTGACACTAAGTGCATTACTCACATTCCTCCAATTCACACGTTCAACAATATATAGTTGAAGACAGTAACAAAATAATGACACCTCATTACCTTTTTGTGTGGTGATTAACTAGGGATCACACCTAGCAACCAATCCTTGGACATATTAGTCAATACTGGAATTCAGTATTAGGCTTATTAATGAATGCCCCCATGGGTCACGTCAGTCAACAATGAATAGCGCCGAACATATCCAGATATTATTTACAAGCTTCCAGGGTTATGTCATACCATTGCAATTGGCATGTTCTAGGATATATACTGCTGTCAAATAGTTGACAGCAGTAACACAACAATGACAACTGATTTAATGTTTGTGTAGCAATTAACCACAAGTCACACATAGTGAATTAGCAGGCATATCAATGATGCATAGCCGAATATATCAGTCAAACCAACCAGGAGTCATGCAGATATTATTTACAAGATTTCTGTTTGATCACGCATCTGTGGCATTTGTGTGTTCTAAATATATACCTCTGTCAGTATAGTTGACAACAACAAAACAATTACACTCGATCACATTTTGTGTGGCAATTTATATGCTCTTTGATATATATAGCTGTTGTAACATAGCAGTAAATTTATGGAGACTCCTTCATAACAGGTAGTTTGCCTTGTATAGTGGTTACATCACATGCTTGGACCGTCCTACTTGTCCCATCTCTTCGTTAGGACTGGCCTACCCAGCAACTATATAAGCAGCGTGGTCACACACTCTCGGCAGTCTACTCCAAGACATCGAGGCGTCAACATCTCCAAGTCAGTTAGGCCTGAAACCTGATCTGGATAGTTACAGCTTATGGGATGTATTCAACTTGTTGAGCTTCTACAATATTGACCAATGGTGTATGCCTTTTCCCACATCACTGCTGCTTGGCCTGAAATGTACATCTATCATCAACTGAGACTTTATACCTGTATGGTTGGCGACAGCTCACAGACAATGGATCATCTATATCTATCAACTCCTCAAGGCAACTGAGACATAGAATAAGCACCAAGAGGACTGAGTGTATTTATCATCCATATGGAATACACTGGCAGTTGTGAGTGTAATATCATACCATTGAGAATTTATATGTAACTGTACACTTTGTAATTGAGAATATATTTTATAAGTACATATTTGTGTATCGTTATTTGTATTCTTTACTAAGAATAGAAAGAAGATGTTCCAAATTCTCTTTTCTCCTCACTATATTAGCTAGTCTATAAGATTAGGCATTAGTTATTATACGTGACACTGTCAATATAGTACCAACAATCATGACAATTGATCACATTGCTGGGCGGTGATCAACCACAGCAGTGATTGCATCAGGGAGCCTAGGTAGAATAATGGTTAATTTAATCCACCCTGGAATGACGAAGATATAGGTTTGAGACTTTATATTTTCTCTGTTTGCAACACCAATGTTATATATATATATATTATATATGTAATATATGTTATTCTTATATGATATATGTAATATATTTTATATTTGTATTATATATGCAATATATTTAAAATGTATATTATATATCTAATATATATGGTATATATGTGTTATAGATATGTATTATATATATTGTATATTATATATATAATATATATTATGTATATTATGTATATTTGATATATGATATACATATTATATGTATATATTATATATACTATATATATTATATTATATATATATTATACATTATATATATTATATCAATATTATATGTATTATATATATATTATGTATATATAGATTATATGTATTATCTATATTATATATATATATTATATAGTATTTGTCTTATCTATTATATATGTTATATATATTATATATAGTATGTATATGGTATATATATCATATATAGTATATGTATTATATGTATTATATACACTATATATATTACATATGTTATATATCTTATATATATTATTATTAATAGTATATATATATATATTCCCTATATTATATATATTCTCTATATTACATCTATTCTCTATATTATATATATTCACTATTTTTATATATATATTGTATATATTATATACATTATATATGATGATATATTCAATACATTATATACATTATTTATTTTATATATAATATATATAATATATTTCTCAAATCGTAGATAATAAATAATCATTATTATAAGATACATCCCTCCGCCAATATATATTTTATATCACACATAATATATATAATATATATAATATGTATAATATATATAATATATATAATATATATTATATATATATATAATATATATAATATATATACTATATATAATATGTATAATATATATAATATATATAATATATAAAATATATATGATACATCAAATATATATAATATATATAATATATATAATATACACGACAGACATGCTATACAATGGGACAGAAGGAGCACCAGTAACTTACGTTGCTCCAATGCAATGAGCAGCTGTGACTACCCAATTGGTGCTGAGGAGAGCACAGCCGCATCTGTGTGAGCCCGACAAACTCAGCAAGGACCCCTGCCACGGGTACTTGGTCGCACTGCTCACGGTGTTTCCCCCAACGATATACGGCAGGGAGTGGCCCAGAGCGGGCACCACCAGAGCCAGAGCTAGGATGATGACTTTGCCAATCATTGTGATCTCTTCAGGTGCCAATCCGTGGGTGTGTGAAGCATTGCAGTCAGTCTATTCTTATATACATGTATGCAGCTTCTTATCTTATCAGTTGGGAGCTCGACAGTTTGCATATTGCACAGGTTGAACCTTTCCAAGGTTAGTAGATAAGATTAATCTCACCGCACACACCGGGGTGGGGGGGATCTTCAGGCCTGCCGTGTCCAGCAATGAATCCGAATGAGCGCTCATGCTCATTCCATACTTTTTTTTAAATTTATTTTTTAAATTTAAATTTATTTTTTTAGTCGTAACTCAGTAATTCGGTTGCTTTCGAAGCAGGTAGGTGGAGAGTCAGAAGTTATAAATGCCCGCCAGTGCTCATTAAACACCATTTTCATTGCAAAATCCCTTTGGTTAAGATTAAATAAATAAATACATTTTTAACAACTTGCTATCTGGACCGCACTTCGTCCTCTCCTCTCTGCTGGCCTTGCTCCTCCGTGTTATTCCTGTGACTGAACTCTCCTCATTTCTCTTTCCTATCCTCTACCCTCTTTTTTTTTCTTTTCTCCCAGGCATACTTCTCCCCCTGACCAAGGGAGTTGTGTGCTTGGGTGGGCCCCATTACCTTTACATTTCTCTCGCTCTGTTCTCATTGCCTGAACTGATGGACCCATCTTTACCCACCCTTCCTCAGAAACCCTTGCTGCTGTCTCCTGAATACAAGTGGTGTGCTACCACCTGAGTGATTCTGGACCTCCCAAATGACTCGTCGTTTAATCATTGTAAAGACATCCCCCAGCTTCTACAACCGTCCAACCCGAAGATTATTCTTCAACCAAAGATTAGACTGATTTATCGGAGCCTCTCTATAATGTTGCAGTTCTGCAACTTGTAACCATCGTAAGGTTACAAACACCCCAGAAGTGAAGTAAATTTTTAAAGAATATATTTTACACCACCAGTGGTCCAACGGTGGAAAATGTGTGGTGACTGTCCGACCAAAACATCAGTATAACATTACTGTGACGTTATAACATTACAATACATGGTATAACATTAGTTTAACATTACTGTGACGTTATAATGTACCATAGCCAAATAATAACGTTAGCCTGACGTTACTTAACGTTATACATATTTGCCGAGCTACCATGAGTAATTTGCAACAGGCAGCTTATCGCGTATCTCGATATGCGAGGTAAAAGTGACACATATTTGATGTGTTCGTTGGCATGGTGATTTCGATCAGTTGTTGATAGTCACTGCTCCCGCAGAAAATTTGTCTTTAAGTGCACAATTCTACTTAAATCATCCCATACATCACTCTGGAACATGCCTGCTGGAAGGAAGAAGCGTTTCATGTGAAACAACTAAAAAGCGAAGGAAGTTACATAGGAAATCAGCGCGGTCTTCGTCTTGTATGCAGGCCAGCATCCAAGAACAAATATCAGACGATGCTGGATCGAATTGTGTGCCAATGGCCCCAACCACACCTCCCATGCTACAAGTTCCTGCATTCCAACAAGAGACGTTAAATCAGCTGAGAGAAGAAAAGACATGACTTCGTCAAGATTCATTAGACTTCGCGAATAGGCTGAACGTTTTGGAGAAGATAGCGGCAATACCGCTGTCACACTCACCATGACAGCCAGTGCAACTGTCACCGCCCCGCCCTCGGTCGTCAAGCTTTAATAATCGGGCCTCACTCACAAGCCCAGTCCTTCCCCGATCTCTCCCGTCCATATCTCCACTTCCTCAATGCATCATGTGAAAGTATGATGTCTGAACTGCTGAACACTTTGAATTCTGGTTACTGAATGCTTTATTCACTGTCCAGGGTCCTGAACCAGCAGCACCCTTTGTCTATGACCTCATCTCATTTACATATCCTTTGTTCTCCACACGTGCCTGGATGTCTCTTATGCATATATTACATCCCCCCCTCAAAGTATTTCTGAGACATGCAATGTCTCAAAATTGTCATCATCACAGCAAAGAACATTAGAGAACTGGACAATTCTGCAAACGCATTCGCATTCTTTGCATTAGTGCCAACAATTTATGTTTTGGTTTATGCATTGTCACCACCAATGGTTTGTGGACATTTTAACTTCCTTGCCAAAGATATAGTCATGAAACTTCTGGCATCCGAAAAATATGGCGAGCATTTATTTTTCAATAGTGGCATACCCACACTGCGCTGAGTCAAGTGCACAAGATTCAAGTGTGATTGATTTGTTTTCCTGCATTAATACAGCACCTAACCTGGACTGAAAAGCATCTACCTGAATAACAATGGGTTTCTCGACATTATAGTACACTAAACAGGGATAATCCTCAACTTTGCTTTGAGTTTATCATACACAACTTTTTTTTTTTTTTTTGTAAATATAGTTTATTCATTGAATAAAGTCTTTTGTCAGCGCCATGGCACTGGTCTTCAGCCATGTGACAATACAGTTATTTACAATATATGCAGCTAGCCCAAATCAGCTGAAATAACAATATCAAACATTCAAAGACTTACATATGGTATAGTTTGACAATTCACATACAAAAATAGCAGGCATACAATGTGACAATTCACATACAAAAATAGCAGTTATATGTTGTATTCCTACACACTTGATACATACATGTGTATTGATTAGACCTTTACATTACGGAGTGGTTAGGTGCATAGTTTTCCTTCATAGGTTTGTATGCCTACTATGTTGTGAACTGCAAAACTATCATGTTGTTGGAGTTAACATTTTGAGATGGAGTGAGTGTTAGTAGAATGGTTTGTTTATTCTGTTAGATAGAGTGTGGTTAGCTTATAGGGTTATGCTTAAAAGGTTAATACCTCAGGTGTGTTTTTTGACTACATGAAGTAGTTTGAGTAAGTAGGTTGTTAGTAATGATGGGATAAACAATGCTTGGAGGATTGTATGTTTCAGTCATTTAGTAGTCTAGTACAGACTTTATTAGTGTCTATGTTTGTACAAAGACCCCATAATACCAAGACAGCTCACTCAGCCTGTACTGTGTAATCAAAATGATCAAACCCACCACGTGGTGCGCTGGCTGTTCCCCCGGCTAAACAGATGCCACAATATATGCACAAATGTATATATGAATGTGAAAGCTGTGTGACGATGGCGATGATGATGTGTACCTGTTCATAGCAATCCGATATTGATGTGTATTTACGCTTACCCGCCTCACGTATGTGTTTACATGTGAAACACCAACCAGCAGAGACCAGACGGGATGGCCGAATGAGTTAGAGTGTCCGTCTCCTGTGCTGGTAGATCGTGGGGTCGTGGGTTCGAGTCCCGGTCGAGTCAAACCAATGACGAGTCAAACCAATGACTTTAAAATTGATACTTGTCGCTTCCTAGCCAGGCGCTCGGCATTATTAGGATAGGGCAAGGACTGGTGTGCTCAGTGTCAGGATAATGTGACTGAGTGGGATACCAGGTCATGGTGCCGGCGGCCTGGTTTCCCAGTGGGACAGCACTATGAAGTCACCATGAGTGTACATTGTCACAAGTCGGTACCCGTCTTGATATGACCTTAGATGTTGCTAGGGCGTAAAACAACAACAAACAAACAAACAAACCAACCAGCAGCTGGGTCAATCAAACCCACCACAAGGTGGCACCGCAAAATTTACATCACATGGGAGAGATAGGGAGTGAGCCGTCCCAGTACCATAGGGCCCCCGGTCTATAGCAATACTGCCAGACTGATACACCTTTCCGAATTTGCTGGGCAAATAATTTGTACGGTGGATAACTTGGTTTGTTGGCAGCAGGCAAAGGAGCGCGTGGGGTGGTGGGAGGGGGTAGGGTGGCCATAGGTGCTTATAATAGATAGCTAATTAAATATGGCGACCTCATCACTAGGCCTTGTTGTTCACTCTGCCAGTGCCACGCAACATCCTTCCTGAGGAGCGAGCGCAGTGGTTTGGCGATTTCAGACATGTTTGGTATGAACTTGTGCACATACCCAACCATGCCCAGGAACCTCTGCATGCCTTGTTTGTCACGCGGCTCTGGCATGTCTGCGATCGCCTGTATTCTGTCTGGATCTGGCTTCACGCCTTGTTGGGTAAGTTGATGACCTACATACTTTACTGTTGTTTTGCATAACACGGATTTCGACTCGTTTAATTTAGGATTTACCAACCTAGCTCAGTCTAGCACTGCTTTGAGTCTATCGTTGTGCTCCTCCATGGTTGACCCAAATACCAAAATGTCATCCATGACGAAACCGATACCGGGTAGATCGCCCATGATACAGTGCATCTCCTGAATAAAAATGTCACCGGCTGTTTTGATGCCAAAAGGCACACGGGTGTACCTGTACCGGCCCCATGGAGTGTTAAATGTGCACAAGAATGAATTTCATAGTCTAACTCTATCTGCCAATACCCTGTCATGGCGTCCAACACTGAAAAATACGGTGCATTAGCCATCTTAGCTATAATTTTGTCGATGGTCTTGGTCAGAAACGGCCCTCTCTTGATAGCTTTGTTCAACTTAGTCGGATCCAGACAGATCCTTATCTTATTTGGTTTGTTCACGATTGTTATAGAATTAACCCATTCAGTGGGCTCATCTTGCTCAACAATCACACCCATTTCGACGATACACTTAAGCTCATCATGAACTTTGTTTTGAATTGCATATGGAATCCTCCTGGGCGGGTCGACAACAGGTTGTACAGATTTATCAACATGAATGACAGCATTTTATTTTATGAGACTTAAACCTTGGAAAACATCTTTGTATTTGCTTACCAGATTTTCAGCTCCTGAACTGTGGTCGTCACTCGGGGTGGAAATGTTTGTCATCACACTAGAGCGCACCTCATCGAGGCGCACCAACAAGTTCAATACAACACAAGCCTGCTTACTGAAAATAGGCTGGCAGTTCCACACCACTTGGAATGTGAAGTCTCTACCGTCGATCGCAATTACTGCCTCACCGTCCAGGGTGATCTGATGCCCCAAAAAAGTTAAGAGCGAACAGCGGGTGTTCGTCACCTGTCAGGGTGCAACTCTGTCAAAGATTTTCCTTGGCAGCACGTTCGCCTCTGACCCCGTGTCGAGCTTGAACTTGACTGGATGACCGTTCACTCGGATGGTCGCATACCAGAGTTCCTCATCGCCTCCTGTGCTGAGGTTGACGCCACCGACAAACAGATCCGTCGTCAACACATTGACTTCCACTGGATCCGGGTCTTGCTCAGCATTGTGAGGGTCGGGCTCTTCCATGGTCAATTCGTTGACTATGCCCAGTCTGATCCAGCAGACCTTCCCGAAGTGCCCGACCTTCTTGCAGGGAATGCACATCTTGCCTTTTGCTGGGGAGACTCCCCAGCGATATTCTTGGCCACCGTTTTGACAGTGTATCTTGAACTCACCTGCACTAGTGCCACCAGCTTTCCAAGATGGCAACTTCCAAGATGGCGGCCCAGACGGATGAACCACTGGTGCACCAGTACGTCCAGTTGCATATCTATTTAGAAAATTGATTTCCTTGACTTCAACGTCTGATTTGTTGTCCTCTAACTGATCGGAACTGAACTCACTGAGCTCGCACATGTTTATGCACTTTTCCAACGTTAGATCAGCTGTCTGTGGCATTTTGTTTCTCAAAATAGTATTTTTTACGCCAGCCACCAACCGATCGCGCAAAAGCGATTCCTCCAATGGTCCATACTCGCAATCTTTTACTCTGTCCCTTAACGCAGTAATAGACGTGGACATGTTCTCAGTAGCTTGATTATGAGAATTAAAGCAGTAGTGTGTTATTATTAAGTTGCATTTACCGGTACAGTATGCTTGAAATGCGTCGGTGAGCGGCCCGATCTTGTCTCACTCAGCGAGCGCGATGGACATATTGGCAAAGACCTTTTGCGCTTTTGCGCTTCTTCGCCAGCGACATGGAGAAAGATACAGCATTGCACTCGTTCTGTCTTCATTATGACACCTGCAGCCGTGGTATATGTATCATACACCCTGATCCATGTTTTCCAGTTCGATCTTGCATTGTTGCAGAGGATGAGCTGTCCTGGCAGCCTGAGACCCGGCAGTGTGTTAGTGGGTGGCATCGTCCTTATCTGACACCATTTAAACACTTTGACTTCTGGTTACTGAATGCTTTATTCACCGTCCAGGGTCCTGAACTGCCAGCATCCTTTGATATGACATCATCTCATTTACATATCCTTTGATCTCCACACATGCCTGGATGTCTTGTATGCATATATTACACATTACATCTAACATTACACAACTTTGCCAAGGTACGCCACAGGCATACTTTGACAGGCAGCATTCGGCAGTGCCAGTCTACGTGGCACCCAGTGCTGCTCCAGTATATCAAGTGACACATCCTACATCTCAGCAATAACACCCTCATCACACAGTGACAGCGGATTTACTAATGCAGGATAGTTCAGCTCTACAAAAGCCTTAACTTTATCCTTAGAGGGGACTCATGTAAAAAGATCTCGCAGGGTGAGGCATCCTGGGCAGAGTACTTCATAGCTGTCAGGAGACTGACAGCCCAGCCTTCCTTTCATGCTGTCAACCTCCCCGCTGTCTTCAACCATCAGGAAGATTTGGTACAGATGGCCATTACATGGGACTGGCCCACTTGCAAGCGCTGGTCCGACAAAATGTTCTTAATGATAGCGGATGGTAGACTGAGGGCAGGTTAGTAAAACTTGGCAGCGATTAAGGATCTGCAGCGGGACGTCTGTACTAATGCAGTCAGACCAAATGCAGTCTTGCCCTCAAAGTTTTTACTCAGCGGACATATCTCGGCCCGAGCCCACTCAACTACCTATCGCTCCCTCCTCTAATTTCTAATTTCACTACCCCTATAAATGTTAAGGAGGACTACAATAAGGAGGCAGACTGGAAAGCGGGTTTTCCCTGGAATTGGGGGAGGTACTGCGGATTCTCAGCATCGCATTGAACTTTGCCAGCCCGGTTTGTGCACATTTGTGAATGGTGCACATGTAGATTTAAGCGGGCTCTTCCACATAAAGAACAGGACCACTTAAAGAAAAGGTATGTAGACAAAAAGGCAGTGGCTGATATGGCCAATGTCACTGCAGCTGTAAGTCATGTTGCTGTGAACTCTGTACCATTAATACGATGTCATGACAATGCGTTGAATACTAAACCGTATAATCTAACTAATGTGACTGTAGCTGTATGTTACCAATCTAATATCCTAGATAACATTGAGGTGCACCTGCACTGCTCTACTGACCCAGTATCGCCCACACTTGACAACCACGCAGCGCCAGATAATGTAACAATTAGTAATCGAGAAATGTTGCATGACAATATGGCCTAAGAAACCCCAGTAATTAAGCCACCTAATGTGATAAATAATCCCCTTTCTTCGGTAGCTAATGTGATAACAAATGTACTAACTCTACCCAATCAAACGATAATTGAATTAGAGCCAGCTATCTCACAAGTGGAGTTTGACTGGCATGACACGCCTATGGAACTTGAACTCTTATGCACTGATGATAACTGGCAAAGTAAGTTTACCCCCTCCTTCTCCATTGCAATTTAGATCATCACTCATTACATTCTGGCCGAAGTCAGATGACTTACAGTGGCAACAATTTAGTAGTTATAAAAATATATTCGATAAAGTAAGGGAGACAGGCCTTCCAAATTACTTAAAAGCATGCATCCCCATATGGTAAGACCTGTCAATAATAAATTGGAGGCTGTTATTAAGTGATTTCCCTGATACATCCGTAGTAGATCTCTTAGAATTTGGCTGGCTGTTAGATTACACCTCAACATCAATACCCATACCCATACCTACTTTAAAAATCACTCATTAGCTGCAGATTCAGACTTACTCAGTAACAATTTCATCAGCAAAGAAAAGCAATTAGGCGCATTATTAGGCGCACTATTAGGCCTGTTTAATGCTCCCCCATTTACTCCGTGGTGTCAAATAAGCCCACTGATGACAAGGCCCAAAAAAAACTCAAAGGATAAAAGAATAATAATTGACGTTAGTTTCCCACTACGTAAGAGTTTTAATGCCGGGATAGTGAAAGGTTTCTATCTAGGATCTCAATTTAACTTCTCCCTACCATCTGTTTCAACTCTAACAGACAGACTTACAAAAATAAGTAATGATGCATGGCTATGGGGATCAGAGCTGGCAAGAGCTTATATACAGTTGAGGGTCTGCCCATTATCAACACCATTATTAGGATTATCACTGAATAATAATTATTTTATAGACATCGCCCCACAATTTGGGTGTAGAACATCAGCACTAGCATGCGCCTGCACAACGAGAGCCATTGTCTGGCTCTTAAGACAGGAAGGATTCTTTAGCCTTTGCTACCTGGACGAGTTTGTAGGACTAGAAAGTACTAAAGGAAAGCCAATACAAGCCTATGATTATTTCAACCAAATGACAACAAAATTAGGCCTTACCCTAACAGAAGAAAAGTGCACCTCACCAACCACCTCATTAACTTTGCAAGACTTTGTAATTAACACAAACAAAAGATATAAGAAGTGGTGACAGAATGTAAGGCCTCGAAAGATAAGTCCTTGGCTTCTCATAAGCAAATACAAAGCCTAGCAGGTAAACTACAACATTTAGCGAAATGCATTAAGCCAGCAACTAGGTTCTCAAATAGAGTACTAGCAGCACTTAGGGCAGCTCCTTATACGGGTCGATATAAATACAATCCGAGTTTATTGCTTGACCTGGAATGGTTTGAGGTATTTGTACATCACTTTAACGGGGTTCAACTAATCCCCTCTTCTTCCAGATCTAGTTGGGTTATTGAATGCGACTCAACATTGAAAGCTGGAGTATTATATATATTTTGTTTATATATATTTTGTAATATCTAATAATGTCCAATCGCTGGCTGGTGCCTGTGAGCCCAGGACTACTCGATATTGGCGCCAGCACCGGCTTCCACCACCTGGGTGCCATATTTCACCAGCATTGGCCTGATTTTGAACTCCACTCAGGTAACTTAGTATTTGACCGTTATGGTGTATTGCACAGACTGTGGTGAACGACATGATCCGGAGGATCCCACCAGGTGTGCAGCTAATAAGATGGAGTCAAATATACAAACTGGCGTAACGATGCAGAGGGCCACTGCAGCAGCTAGAATGGCAAAGGAAGCCGACAACACAGGAGACTTGACAGCTACCATGTCGGAACTGTCAGTTACTGAGCGCGAGCAACAGGCACAACTAGAGATCGCTAGGTTGGAGGAAGCAATACGCCTGGGGAGTCTCCAGGAGCATGTAGTGGAATTAAGGGAGCAGCAGGAACATCAAATTTGACATACGAAATGAAGACAGCATGGCGGCGGGGAGCCTTTGATAATTCCCGCCAAAATCGAAGACCAAGGCCTACCGTTGAAATCGTGGATGGAGCCAACAGGACCAGCATATTCAGATTTTGGGCAATCACGGAGGAGATCGCGAGATGAACCACAATCATATCGGCAATCCCGGAGCAACAGCAGCTCTTCGGGACGTACATGTAGTAAGTGGTCTATAAAAAGGTATACTATCGGGGGAAAGATGTGCGGAAGTTAAACCCACATGAACTTGTTGCAGTTATTGAACATTTACACATAATCAGCAACCGGGCATGGGACGAGTACTATAGATACTCCGCACATGTGGAATCTGCTCAAGCAGTAAGGAAGAATGCTGAGATGGCTGGGTTCGCAACTTATCGAAGAAGAATGACGAGGAGAGCGTTCTGGCATATGGGGCTCACAACTCCAGGGGAAAGAAATCGCTGACCAAGGAAACAGGATCGGCGGGAACGATGAGGAGATCGATGGGAAACCCAGTGTTGCGAGCTTGCTATGCCTGGAATGGCGAAGCAGGCTGTCCATGGACTGAGGAGGAATGCCACTTCACCCATATTTGCTCGAAATGTGGCTTGAAGTCACATAAGAGGTACAAGTGCAAAGAATGACAACACCCCCATGTGTCTACTGATATGTCTGAGGCAGTAGCACCGAACGCACTGCAGGTGGACAGCATTCGGAAGTGGGGTTGGTCGGGGAGCTGTTATGTAATGAGGGCAGCAAAGCGGCGCGGGAGTACTGGGCCAGTCAACAGCTGATGCCTGACCTGGTCATGGGATGTGAGGCGGTCACGTGCTCCGGCGATAGGCAGATCAACAAGTGCATCTGTACCGTACACGAAAGGCAGGAGACCAGGGAAGACACAGTGACAAGGGAGGACACTGTGACTGGAGTATATACCGAGGGGACTGTGAGGACCAACCTCTCGGTATGCGGGGAGAACTACACCACAGGAGAGTGTGTTGATACAAACGACACCAGTGTAGGAGGGAGTGAGGAAACTGAGTACAAATACCCATGTTATGAGAAAACAGATGTCTTGGCCAGTTGGCGGCTGCTGGAGGGCATAATTTGTGACCGTCGAATTGAGATCAAATACGGTGATGGCGACTGCATCGAGGTGAGGATTAGAGAGGAAATTGGGACGAAGCTCGTAACATTCCGTGTAACTTGTGTATTAGGAACTTGTACTTGTGTGCATTTTGTTGCTGGGGTGAGGGCCCAGCTCAAACCATGCCGGGTGTTCGTGGAGGCATGCATGAGAGGTGAAGTAGATCCGGACTGCATCTAGATATTGCCAGGAGTGGTCTTTGGTTTTCGTCTGATCAATAGTGATTGTGTGTTGACATAGGATGCTACAAAGCCGAAGAAGACCGCAGCATGGGAGTCGGAGGTCTTGTGCAAAAAGTTTAACGAGGAACTTTCTAATGGTGTTATATCTGAAACTGACACTAGACCTATTTATACTCATGGTGTTTTTGTTGTGCCAAAGGACGATGGAGGTGTGCGCACTGTGGTCAATTGCAGCAGGCCCCATGGTGAATCAGTTAATACCTGTTCTAATAAGATCGTAAAACTCCAACAACTAAGTAACAACCTATCCATGTCATTTCCTGATTACCTTCCATGTATTACTATTTGATGTCACAGCATCAATTCCCTATTAACATCCGTATTTTACCATCTGACTATAGTGCCATTTCCTATTAACATCTATTATTTACTATACAACCATGTCATTTCCCGATTACCTTACATATTTTACTATCTGAACTGACAATGTCATGTCCCTACTAACACCAATATTTCCTTATCTGACCTCACAGCGCCATGTCCGTATTAACACCCATATTTCCTTATCTGACCTCACAGTGTCATGTCCCTATTAACACCCATATTTCCCTACCTGACATCACAGCAGCATGTCCCTATTAACACCCATATTTCCCTATCTGACCTCACAGCGTCATGTGCCTATTAACACCCATATTTCCCTATCTGCACTCACAGCATCAAGTCCCTATTAACATCCATATTTCCCTATCTGACCTCACAGCATCAATTCCCTATTAACACCTTATTTCCCTATCTGACCTCACAGCATCATGTCCCTATTAACATCCATATTTCCCTATCTGAACTCACAGCATCAAGTCCCTAATAATATCAATATCTCCCTATCTGACCTCACAGCATCAAGTCCCTAGTAACACCCATATTTCCCTATCTGACCTCACAGCATCATGTTCCTATTAACATCCATATTTCCCTATCTGATCTCACATGATATTTCCCCATTTGATCTCACTCCCTATTAACACACATATTTCCCTATCTGATCTCACAGCATCATGTCCCTATTAACATCCATATTTCCCTATCTGACCTCACAGCATCATGTCCCTATTAACATCCATATTTCCCTATCTGATCTCACATGATATTTCCCTATTTGATCTCACTCCCTATTAACACACATATTTCCCTATCTGATCTCACAGCATCATGTCCCTATCAACATCCATATTTCCCTATCTGATCTCACAGTGTCATGTCCTATTAACATCCATATTTTCCTATCTGACCACAATACAATTTTCCAATTAACTTCCATACCTTTCTATCTGACACCACACATAGAGCAGTGCCCTGAAGTATGTCCTGACGTTTGGCGACTGCGGTGCCTGTGAAACATGAACTACTTACTGGACTTATTTATCATGACCTTTCCACATTCCCCTCCCACAGAGATGGACACTGCAGCTGCCCCGGAGGGGGATTGGCCAAATCACTTTGGTGTTCGTGACTGTGTCGGCCTGGTAGTTACTCTGTGTGAGTTGGGGGTGCTGGTGGGTGGGGTTGGTTGGTTGGGTGTTGGAGTTTTACATCCTGGCAACATCTAAGATCATATCAGGACGGATACCAACTTGTGACAGTGTATATTCATGGCGACTTTATCAACCAGTGGTCCACAACTGGTTCATCAAAGGCTGTGGTATGTGCTGTTCCGTCTGTGGGAAAGTGCATATGAAAGAACCCTTACTGCTTATCGGAAAGAGTAGCCTATTTGGTGGGAGGTTTCCTCCTACGAAATATGTCAGAATGACCATATGTTTGACGTCCAATAGCTAATGATAAAAATTAATTTGCTATAGAGGCGTCATTGAATAAAACAAGCTATCATGGTCACTTTATATAGGACCAGACGGAATGGTCGAATGAGTTAGAGGGTCCGTCTCCCGTGTTGGTAGATCATGGGGTCGTGAGTTCGAACCCTGGTCGAGTCAAACCAATGACTTAAAAATGGATACTTGTTGCTTCCTAGACTGGCGCTCGGCATTATTAGGATAGGGCAAGGACTGGTTGGCTCAGTGTCAGGATAATGTGACTGACTGGGATATCAGGTCATGGTGCTGGTGGCCTGGTCTTCCAGTGGGGCAGCACTATAAAGTCGCCATGAGTGTGCACTATCACAACTCGGTACCCGTCCTGATA
Organism: Branchipolynoe longqiensis; assembly: GCA_030323885.1. Lineage (NCBI taxonomy): Eukaryota > Metazoa > Annelida > Polychaeta > Phyllodocida > Polynoidae > Branchipolynoe > Branchipolynoe longqiensis. Next base: position 48,290,094 of record CM059191.1, on the reverse strand, counting down.
TGGCCTTAGATGGTGCTAGGACGTCAAACAACAACAAACAAACAATGATGACTTTATAGTGCTGCCCCACTCAGAAATCAGGTCACAGACACCACGACACGATATCCCACTCAGTTACATTATTCTGATATTGAGCCAACTGGTCCTTACCCTATCCTATTAGAATGCCAAGCGCCAGGCTAGGAACCGACAAGTATCAATTTTGTAAGTCATTGGTTTGACTCGACCGGAAACTGAACTGCGATGCCCGCGCTCTACCGATTCAGCCACGGTGCCTGATGGGGTGGGTGGGGTGGATGGGGTGTGGGGTAGTTGGGTGGGGTGGGTCGTTGGGTGGTGTGGGTGGCATGGATGGTGTGTGGGGTGTGGGGTGTGGGGTGGGTATAATGGAGTGTAATGTTGAGATAAATGATTCTAATTGAATATTAGTTTCTATTCTGAACATGAATCAGTTACGTTGTATATAGAATGTTATATAATTTTGTTAGTTAAGTGGTCGCTTATTTTTGTTCAGACCATGGCTTATTTTGCACTGTGGTTAGAAATGTGCATCATTAGTAAACCCCTGCCAGTCGAGTCAAACCAAAAGGGACATTTGCTATTCATATACCTTGGTACTCAACATTGCTAGGCTTGGGACAAGGACTGCTTTGATCAGTATCATGATAATATGACTGAGTGAGATATCGTATCATAGCGACGGCAGCAACATCTTTTCGGTGGCATACCATCAAGCCACAAGGATTGTGTCCTGTGACAAGGTGGGACAGGACTGCTACATCTGGTCCGCAGACATGGCCCGAGCGTACCGTCAGCTCCGGACGTGCCCTTATCAGACCCCTTACTGGGCATCACACTAAACTCCAAGGTCTACTTCGATGTCGCACCGGCGTTCGGGTGTAGGACCTCATCAATGGCCTGCGCCCGGACGACCAACGCCGTCGTATACCTCCTCCGCCGACGGGGCCATTTCGCCCTATGCTACCTCGACGACTTCGTCAGGGTAGCGGCAACCAAGAAGGCCGCCGACGCCGCATACAAGGACATGATCCAAATCATGGCCAGCCTGGGACTGGCCCTATCACCCACTAAATGCACCCCCCGACCCACCGCCTTGAATGCCTTGGGTACTAAGTGTGCACTCAACAAATGACGGTCCGCACCGTGGATGACAAGCTCTCCGACATTGTCGCGGAGTGCAAAGAGGTCGCTGGCAACCCCAAAATCACCCGGACCACACTCCAGTGCGTCATCTGATGACTACAACACGTAGCCAGGTGTGTGGCACCGGGTCGACGGTTCATAAACCAGATACTGGATACATTGCGTGACACACCTCACACCAGAAGACACCTCGTGACCGTCGAGCTGGCCCGTGACCTCGTGTGGTTCTCCGACTACGCAAGAACGACGAACAGGGTCATCCTCCTGAGACTCCCGGCCAAGGAGTGCTGGGTGATAGAGTGCGACTCCTCCCTCCTCGCCGGAGGGGCCCACTCCAAGGCGGGCTACTTCTCAGAGGCCTACCCCGTCGAATACCTGGCAAGCGGCCACCATATCAACCATTTTGAAGCCATCAACCTGGTCATGGCATTCCAGGCGCTCGCCCCTCTAAGTACAGGTCAACACAGACAACCAGGTCTCCCAGTCAGTGCTTGCCTCCAGGGCAGACAGGGATCCGGTCCTGTGCGCCTGTGCCAGGGAGTTGTGGTGGGTCGCAGCCATGCACTCTACCCAGATTAGAGATGGTGCACAAGCCTGGCAAGGACCTGGTCCTGGCAGATGCACTCAGTAGGGCGCCCTTTGACAACGCGGCGCACGAGAGGACGCACCACATCTGCCAGCAGCTTGACCTGACCCGCATCCGAGTGCGCCACTCGAACACTGCCATACCCGATGCTATATAGGCCTGGGAATCGTAATACTTTGCTTTCTCTTCCCAAGCCTTCTGGACGACGACCAACGCCGGATCACCGTGCTCTTCACCGCCAGTCTCGCGGAACAAATCACGGCAGGTGGCGTGGTAGCTGCAACACTTGGGCGACCTCTGCTACGATCCCTGCCGCCCATCACAGTCCCACGTGATGGCCTTCATCGAGGCCCTCAATGACGACCTCAGGCCCTGCTCAGCTGTCCTTAACTAGCTCAGCGGGGTGTGGACCTGCGTGCATCTCATGGGTGGCGTGCCGCAAGGCTTCGACACGTACCCTGTCTCGGTGGTGAAGCGCGGGGTGGTCCAGTTGTCCACGCACGTCCCCCAACAAGCACCGCCCATCACCCCCCACCATGCTAGACCAAGTAATCCGATAATTCCGGTCTGCAGGCCCGGAGGCCAGGTCCTATCCGCCGCCGTCCTCATCGGCTACTTCACCTTGCTCAGACAGAGAAACCTTCTCATCCTCGGACGACACAACGACCCTGGACACACCATAAGAGGCACCGACGTTGTCAACACGGGAAGACTACTGGTCGTGCAACTACGATTAACAAAAACCATGAGGTCCACCTCGGACGCCTTCTCCCTTGTCGTCCAACCGGTCCACGGGACCCGGTGTGGCAGTAAATCGCAAACCCCTGGAAATTGCACATCCCGGGGTTTGCGATTTACTAGGAAATCACAAACCCCCCTTGGAAATTGCAAACCCCCCCATGCTTTGTAGCATTTATCACCACAAGCAGGGCAGCTATAGGCCTATGTTTGATTTTGAACTTCTACCAGATCTGGGGGATAAAATGGATTCAAGGAGGATCAAGATGGATTAATTGAATAGTTTTGATGTCATGCTGTCACAGCAAAGGCCTTTTTCACTGCTATTAATCACTCACAAGAAGGATAAGGGACCAGATCAATTTTTGTCAAAGATACTAAACTACAACATTAAGAAAATCCCGCACAACTTTTTTAAACACTTTGAACTAACAAATATCCAATTCCCTACAAAACTATCAGTCACTTTGCACATACATAGGCTGCTAAATTTCATACTTTTCAAATGAAGAAAGTGAGAACAAGTATCCCGCAATGGTGGTATTGGCTTTTTGGCCTTTATAACTTCTTGGTCACAAATAACAATTCTAGAAAAGCCTAGATCTAGAATTCTAAACTTGAATCTAGACTTATATAATTATGGATATATATACAAACTGCATAAAATGACTTGCATTCAATGACAACTGACCCTAACCAATGGTGCAATTCTTGTTTTAAACCAACAAAAATAATAAGGAAATAATGTGAATAAAATAAGAGCAACTTTATCTTCCTCTAGATCTAAATCTGGACTTTTTAATTATTATTCAATGATGTAGGCCTAAATGACACAATGTTTGAACAGAAAAAAAAAAACTTGTTTCAGAAGAAATCATATAACCAACCAATGTCTGATTAAACCAAGGCCCACCCAATTCTATAGGCATTCCTTTAACCATCAGATATAAATAAAAAGGGAATTGAAACATAAACTAAGTAAGAGTGACTGAGGCCCCAGATATGTCTAGATCTAATTGCCAGATGGTGAAAAGTGTTTTTTAATGTAGGCCTACTCACAATGTAGATAGAAAGATTACATAATAAATCATGATATATAGTTTTATAATTTACTATTCCAACTTTCAAACTTATGCTGAAGTCTAACAGATTTCCAGATCTGCAAGCTCAGTTTGATATAGACTTAAACCACGCACATGTGCTTTGTGCAGGTTATTTTTGGTTTCTAAAAATCACACAATGCACCGTGATGCTGAATTTACGAACTGGTCTATTGTAAAAATTGTATTTATGTCAGCATGATTAAGCCACATTTATTTTCATATAAGGGGGATCCCTCACAAGATGGATGAATTGATTATTTTTTAATGTCATGCCTGTCACAGCGAGGGCCAATTCACTGTGCACAGGAAGGATAGGGGAAAAGATCAATTTTCGTCAAAGATACTAGACTACATCAATAAGAAAAGCCAGTACAACTATCTGTATCATTATCCTACATGATGCTGACTTGAATACAGCTAAACAATGTTGAAGGCACCATGGCGCTGTGATGCGCGGCAAGGAAGGACGAGAAAGCGGATGTGGAAAAAGAGGGCAGTTTATTCATTTAAGTGCCCGAGGGTATCATGAACATATGGTGGTAATTATATCAAAATTGAGGATAATAGGTAATCAATGTAATCAAATGCATGCTCATGAAATAATGACATGTCAATGACAGAGGTTGGATGGTGGGCCCGAGGAGCCCTCAACCGGATAGTGGAGAGTTGGTGTATAGGGATGGTGGGTGGGAAAAGAAGTGAGGAGTGCAGAGTGTGGAGGCAGGAGGGGCAGTGACAGGAAGGGGGAAAGAGGTTGGGGGGGGGCCCCTCTTGGAGGAGGTAATAAGGGAAGCGGAACAGGGGGGGGGGGGGGGTTAGGTAGGAGGGAAACCCACCCTTGGAAAGGACAGCGGGGGGGGGGGGAGAAGAGAGGGGGGGGGGGGTCCCCTCCCTCGCCGTCGCATCAACCGCAATGCAGCATTACGACGATGCGCGGCAAGGAAGGACGAGAAAGCGGATGTGGAAAAAGAGGGCAGCTTATTTTCATTTAAGTGCCCGAGGGTATCATGACATAGTGGTGGTAAATATATCAAAATGAGGATAAAAGTTAATCAGTAATCAAATGCATGCTCCATGAAATCATGTCAGTGTCAATGTCAGTGGTTGGTAGGTGGGCCCCGAGGAGCCCTCAACCAAGATGGAGGAGAGGGCTCAGGCCGCCGAGGGGGCGAGGCGGGGGACGTAGGCGTGGACCGCCTCAGAGGTCCAGGTGCCCTGGGCATGATGTCGGAATGTCGACCCCGGCGGCATGGGCAGGCCTGGGCGGCGCCCCGGGGAGGCTGTGGAAGGGTGAAAGCGTCGGCCCCCCGTACACCTCGGCATGAAGGGCGCCTCGCATGAAGGGCTGTTGAGTGTGCGAGGGTCGAGGGGCCGGCCCGATTCATGATGAAGCCGTGGCGCCGGAGGGCGCGGGGGTCTGCCGATCGCGGCGATCCAGGCGGCGAGGGGGCAGACGCCCGGCCTCGGGCATGCAGGACGAAGAGGGCGACGTGCGCCCGAGGGCGCGGATATGGTCTAGGACGTCCTGACCGTGACCCGGAAGGCCGCCGGGGCAGAGCGACGTCGCCGCGGGTGATGTGTGAGGGCCCCCCAGCCCTCGGGACTCGGCGACAGCAGTTGGACTGCCGCAGCAATGCCGACAGAACCCGAGAGAGGGCGGCGCGAGGGGCGAGGAGGCCGTCTCCCGCGAGGGCGAGGTGAGCGATGAACGAGGGCAAGCAGCGGGGGCGTCAGAGGAGGCGCCGTGGCGGGGCGCGTGTGGTGGAGGCGCGCTCGCCGCCTCGGGAGACCTCCCTCCGCGAGTGGCAGAGTCGAAGGGGGCGTGTCCGGGGCCCCCCGGCCGCCCCGTTCCCAGGCCGGGCCCCGGAGAATGTCGTTTTTGACGGAGGCCTGGGCGGCGCCGCGGGCGTAGAGGGAGGCGGTGTAGGCGGCGATCTGGAAGTCGGTGGGGGCGAGGGGGGCGACCCACGGGCCACACGTTAAAGCCGACGTAGTCGCGGGCCTGGCGCCGGCGGTTTTCCTCCCATGTCGAGGGAGCCAGAGACCGCGATGCCGTATGGGCGGGCGACATCGTCCACCTCGGCCGAACTGAAAACTGAATCAGAGCCGGGGTTAACGGGGAATGCGTCGTGTTGATGGGGCTATGCTGCGGAGCCCCGAGGCGGGCTGCGCCCGCGCGGGCCACCTCGGCCCAGGGTCCGACGAGGTGGGCTCGGCTGAGGGCGCGGCGAGGACCAGCTCTGGACCCCTGGCATGTGGAAATGGTGAGGTTGAAGACTTCGGTCGCCGCGAGGAGCCAGAGCTCCCCCGGGCGCAGGTCACCCGAGGGTAGGGTCGCTGGCGCGGCCCGAGGAGAGGAGGCGGCGGAGGCCATGATGTCGTGTTAATGGACGTGGTGGCCCCCGCTACATCCCCGGGAGAGGGCCGAGTGCAACCACGAGGTTGACGGCCTCCCACTCGTGGAATGCGGGAACTCGCGCCCGGTAAGTTCGAGGGTGTACCCTCGGGCGTATCGTGGGTGGCGGAGTAGGCCCCCCGCCCGTGGAGCATGAGTCGCACTCTATGACGTGGACGCGCCCAGCCGTGGCCGGAGGAGGAGGAGCCGTTGGAGGCCCGGCCGTAGAGGGCGAACCACCTCAGGTCCCGGAGGGCGTCGTCGTCGAGGGTAAGGGAAGGCGCACCGAAGCAGCGCCCGAGGCCCCGAGGAGGCGACTCATGAACCTCCGGGCGGGGAGCACAGCTACCCACGTGGTTCAAGCGCCCGAGGAGCCTCTGGACTCGGCGTCTTGGTCACGGCTGGGGAAAGTGGGCGGGCCTCCAGAGGCGACGAGGTCGTCGACTTGTCGTGGTCGATGCGCACCGCATGGCCTCGCTGTCGAGGGCGAATCCCAGCCAGGTTAGGCGGACAGCGGGGGGGGTGGCACTTCCCCGGGGGCCCACGTCGAGTCCCGAGGGCGGCGGCGAGGGCGAGAAAGCGTACGAAGAGCCTGGTAGTCCTGAGGTAGGAGGCACTCGCACTCCGACAAAGACGTCCACGTAGACGAGTGTGAGGAAGCCCGTCGCCCTACATGATCCAGGCGACGGCTGCCGTGGACCCGTGACACATGCGGCCGCCGAGGAGCGCACCGAAGGGAGCAAGGTCGACATATAACCTCTGTTGAGGGTTATGCATATATAGGGCACGAGGGGTCCGGCGCGGAGCTGCCGGTATGCCCGGGAAGATGTCGGCGGACCAGAGTAGGCGCCGAGCCCTCTCCCGTGAGGCGGCGCCCCTAGGTCGCGACGGAGGGGAGGGTGTAGGAGTGGGGCTTCCCGAGTATTCCCGGCGAGGAATGCCGCGTTGACACTGCGCCGGGGGGGAAGGAGAGGTCGACGATGACCCGCCTCTTTGCCCCGGGCTGATTTGGGCGGGTCATCATGGGGGAACCTGTCCAGGGGGTGAAGGGGGGGGGGTGAAGGGGCCCGCGAGGTCGCCGAGGGCAGCTCGGTGGTTATGAAGGCCTCTAATATGGGGGCTTGCTCAGGGCTCTCCGCGGTGGTTGGTGAAGGTTGGGCGGTGGGGGGAAGGGGCGGAGAAGTTGGCGGGGAAACAGAACTCGAGGAGGTCTAGTAAGGGCGGGGTCGGGTAGTCGCGGAGGCGGTCACTGCCAGGCGGGGATGTGGAGGCCAGAGGGGAGGGGAAAGCTGGCGGCCAAAAATTAGGGAGGGCACGCCTTCCTGAGTGCTTGTATGCGCGGATGAATGTGTTGGTAGCGGGTCCAGACCTCCTTTAGAGGCGTGGCCAGATGGCGAGGAGGTGGGGCGGTATTGGTGGGGGAGGGGCCGCAAGAGGGGTGGCGGGGAGGTGTCTGTATATGTGGTTAGTACGACGTCCAGAGATGTGCTCGCTTAGGTCGTGGTGGGGGGGGGTGGGGGGGAGGTGGGTGTGGGATGGGGAGGAGGAGCGTAGGGGAGGTCGAGGGGGGCGGCGAAGGAGGTGGGGGAGGGGGGGGTGTGGGGGGTCGGGGTGAGGGGGGAGGCCGGGTAGGAGGGTGAGGTAGGCTGTGTCCGGCAGGGGAGGGGGTGGGGGCGGGAGGGGGGGAGGGTTGGGGAGGGAGGGCGAGGCGGTCATTGGTGCGGGTGTGGGGGGGCGGCGGGCCTGTGGTTAGGCTGGTGGTGGGCGCCGGGTGGTCGGCTGGAATAATAAGCGGGTTGGTCGGCGGAGATTAGAGAGGAGTGAGCGGTTTTGCCGGGCTGCCGGGAGAGGCGGGTCTGTTGGGCCGCGGCGGGTGGCGGCCGTGGGAGGGCTTTTGAAGCCGGGGTGGCGATAGTGGCTGGGTGCTCTGCAGGCCGGGCGTGTGGTTGGGGGCGGGGAGATCTGATTGGGAAGCGGTTGGCGCCCTGTGGTGCGGGCGGGCCCGGGCGGATGGGGGATGTGAGGCGGCGAGATGTGAGGCGGTGAGATGTGAGGGTGTCGTTGTGGGTGCGTGTGGGTCGGCATGGGTGGGTGGGTGGGGCCGGCAGTCTCTATGTAAGAGGCGAGCGCGTTGTGCCGGGCTGGAGGGGGCGGCGACTAAAAATCCGCCGCGGGGGGCGTACCCCCCCCGGTCCGGGTCCTTTTACTGTTCACACGGCCTCTGAGTGCATGGTGAGGAATTTGCGCACGTTGGCGCAATATGCCACGTGTGTCGATCCTCGACGCCCCCTCCCCGTTGGCACTCGCCGGCGCCTGCCCGGCGCATGAGGCAGGGTAACGGTTCCAGAGGGGCAGGGGGCGCCGTGGCTTTCCCGATGTATTGGATCCTTGTGTCGGTCCTGGGGGCGGGGGGGGGAGAGGGTCTGGGGGCGGGCGGGGGGGGTCGGAGGGCGCGGGCGGGTGGAGAGGGGGGCTGTGGGGTTGTGAGGGCCTCCATCCGGAAGCATGTTATGGCGGCGGGGGTCGAGCCATCCGTGGGGGAGCCTACCGTCCGCGATCCAGGTAAATACGTCTCAGAGTAACGGCGGACGGTAGCCCAGGGGTGGACGAGATTGTTCCCGGTGTATGGTGAGGGCGTTGTGGCATGAGTCCGGGAGGGATGGCTGGTGAAGCGGGGTGCACCTCACAGCATGCGGAGGGCGAGGAGTACTCGTCCTTGTGGCCACCCCCCAACCCGCTTCACCGCCTTCCTCTCCGCCCCCCGCATCGAGAGATCACAGGGGAATATATAGTTGGCGAAATACCTTTGCGTCGGCCGGCATTTGTGCGTGTCGGGCCGAGTCGAGGATCAGCGGACTGCAACTGCGGCGGAGGTTGCAGAGTGGGCGAGGCGTCCGCGGTAGTGGAGTGGAGGCGGCGCCTCCGATGGGTGAGAGGCGGTCCGCCCCTCCTCTGGTGAGCGAGGAAAATCCGGATGGATGGCCCCTGAGCTGCCGGCAGTGGCGCGAGGCGGGTTGAGCCCCGCCCCCGGTATGGCGGGCCGTGCTGGGCGGTGCTCAGCCGGTGTGGCGGCGCCGGCGGGGCGCGGCGTCCGGAGCGTGGGCGTGGTGGGCGAGGTGGGGCGCGGCTCCGCGCCCATCCCGGGCGTCCGATCACGTCGAGTCTCGGCGGTCAAGCGCTCCAAGGCCGCGACCGGGGTGTCGAGCAGCGTGGCTTGCACGTGCGCCCCCATTCCGAGGGGGGGTCGCCGGGCGTCCGCGGAGGCGGGCAGGCCTGAGGGGGCGAGGAGGAGGCCGGACCAGCGTGGAGTCGACCGGTCGATCCTGCGTCTGAGTATGCGCTGGCCTCGCGGCGGGCGGCGCGCCTCCCCCGGCCCTCGTCCGTAAGCATGGTGCTGTGCTATTGAGAGTAAAAGGCCATAAGAAAAGTAAGAGAGAGTGCAGAGTGTGGAAGTCAGGAGGGCAAGTGACATGAGGAGAGGGCTGGAGGCTGTATAAGGGAAGCGGAACAGGGGTGGGGGGGGGGTGTTAGGAAGGATGTGACTGGAGGACAGCGGGGGGGGGGGGGGAAGAGAGGGGGGGGGGGGGTCCTCCTCGCCTCGCATCAACCGCAATGCAAGCATAACGACCAAGCACCAGCAACTGCTGGTTGAACATATCTGCTTTTCATAGTTGGTACCAGTTCCCCAAACATCATTAACCTGGGGGGTGGTTGCGATCTCCAGGGGGGGTTTGCGATTTCCTAGGAAATCACTAGTGGGGGTTTGCGATTTACAGGGTTTGTGATTTCCTGCTACACCGGTGTCGTATTTTCAGCGCCCGGTCATTGTCAGCGGCCTGTCGTGGCTTCTACGCATGCGCAGATTTTAAGACATATGCAAAACAGCCAGGCCCTCGCCGGCTACAAGCTCAGCCACGGTACCCGGCAGTGTTAGGGACCGATTAGGCCGAAATCTATTGAATGCGATCATATTTAACAGAATTACATACTCAAATAATGAAATTTAATTAAATTAACCTTAAATTACAAGCGATATTAACGTAGCAGCTAGATCAGCGTCGAATTGCCGAGTGTAAACAAAACAAATAGCAGTGATCGCCGCAACGTGCGAAAATCCGCGCATGCGCAGAAGCCACGACAGGCCGCTGACAATGACCGGGCGCTGAAAATATGACACCGGGTCTGCCCCGTTCTGGCCTGGCGGAGGTACGAGAACGCCACCTCTACGACCCCGGACGCCCCTCAAGATAAATAAAATAGATGAAAGAATTAATTGATAAAAATTGTTTTAATGAACTATATGAAGTGGTACAGACCAGCTGTCCTCTTTGTAATTTTTTTTTATTGAGGCTGTATTTATACTGTCCATAGCATGTAAGCCCGGGTATCCAGGCTTGTTTTCAATGCTGGCCAGCTGTAGTGTTGGTGTTGTCTTACCAAGCAGTAGCTGCTGATAAGTTATTTGATTGTCTGCATGTCAGTAGCAGATAGATCTGTTGGTACGTTTAGTAGCCTATGTTAGTTGTGTTGGGCCCTCTTGGCATTGAATTTTTGTTCTATTCTTATTACTATGTTAGTTGTTTTCTTAAGGTTCTATGTTAGTGTTTTGGGGTTTTCTTGGGAAGAGTTTTCCGCTTTTTTCTACTTAATTCTATACTAGCCTATTTTATTTACATGTCCATAGGCTGTACGTAATAGGTGGTTGAGTTATGTTTGTTTGAATTTGATTTGATTTATATTGTTGTTAGATATGTTATCTGGCTTTTATATTTCCGGTTATCCCGCCCTGGGCTGTCCAGTTGGTGGGCCGTGACATATCACCTGCCCCCTTGGGGTGCAGTTCAATTGGGGTTCCCAGTTTTTATTTTGCAGAGATATTTTTGTACGTTTTTAGGTCAGGGATTTGTCTTTCTTTCACCGTTTGCGCATTCCATGCCTTGGTGGCCATTTCCAGTGTGCTCCTTTCATGGGCTTTGATCTGGCTTCTGGTCTGCCTTAGTAGTGGTGCCTTACTCTGGTGTCCCTTAGTGGTTGGGTTAGATGTATATCCACATGCTAATGTTTTTAGGTGGATTATCCTTCTGTTTTCTAGTAGCTTTACTTTAGTTCTTTTGTGTAGGTCATAAGTGGGGTGTAGTTTGATTTTCAGGGCCCTATTTTGTAGTATCTGCAATTTTTTAAGTGTAAGAAGCAGAGGCTAGAATAAGAAGGGCGACATCAGTTTATTTATGCTTAGACACAATGCATGGTGAAGCCGTGTAAGGCAATATCGCATCAATTCATAATAACAGTAAGTTGAGCAACAGCTCGATAATCAATTATCAATCAATGTAAGTGGGTCCTATGACCATCAACTGACATCTGGCTGGCCACTGCCTACCGTAAAAAAACACCGCACAGTAGTTGTTCGGGTGGAGCCGGGGGAGCGAGTGGCAACCCTGCAGGCAGCGGCAGCCCAGCAGCACAGGCAGCGCCAATAGTCCCCTGGTGCCAGAGCCGGGAACTAGAGTAGTATCATGAAGTAGTATAGCCGGAGTCTGCTTTGGCCTTACAGCCATATACAGTCTTGTATACGAGTTGTAAGAAGCAGAGGCTAGAATAACAAGGGCGACATCAGTTTATTCATGCTTAGACACAATGCATGGTGAAGCCGTGTAAGGCAATATCGCATTCATAATAACAGTAAGTTGAGCAACAGCTCCATAATCAATTATCAATCAATGTAAGTGGGTCCTATGACCATCAACTGACATCTGGCTGGCCACTGCCAAGGGCGCACGCCCAACCAGCCAAGAAGAAGAGAAAGAGAAAAGAAAAAAGTGCGTAAGACGACTAGTCGTCTAGCAACGCACAGCTATCAATTGCATTAACTGCCCGCATGTCATTCAAAATGCGGTCTGCCAAAGGCAAGGCAATGTATTTAAATAAGCATTCTGACCGCCAATCTCCATGAGCCTTAAGCTCCTCTATTGACGCACCCTGCATGCGCTAAAAGGTGCACCCACTTCTTCTGAGCGAGTGACATGAAAAATCATGAGGATCTAGTCCTGACAAGGCACACACAAATTTAATAGTAGCTTGGAGAACTGAATAAGTTAAAGGCATGTACCCCCCGGCAGGAGAAGGTACCTGAAATGCCAGTGCGTCAGCGGACACAGGGGTCTGTGCAAAATGCAATCTCGTCCAGTGTACTGCACATAAGTCAGTATTGTTCATTACCGCAATAGGGATTAATAGTTGTCTCTGAGCAAATTGTATAGTCTTTGACTTCCTTACTGAAACCAACATCCCCCAAGAGAAAAACTGAAAGTCCGAGCGTAACAGGACTGAGTCTGAATGCGTTAGCTGACACTTCCGGAGCAGTCCCCGGAACCCAGTCAAAATTGCAGCCCTAGTGGCAACATGCCCTATCGACTGAGAAAGAAAACTAAACATAACCAACAGGTCCCTCGGTAATAAAGGTTTTGCTGCGTGCACCTGACACCCTAGTAAACGCTTCACACCTCCAAGTGTGGTTTTAATTGTATGATTTTTATAAGCTATCGGAATGGCATTTTCCGAAAGTAAGAAAAAATTCAAAGCAGACAAATAGTTAGTAATTGAACTATAGGACAAAGAATGAGATAGCCAGGCTATATATAAAGCTACCTGGCTTGCAGGACAAGGCACTGGAGCCAGCAAACCACCAAATTCCTCAATAAATTTAAAATATTTCCTCATTTGCACAGAGCGCGTCAGTCGACTGTTCGGCGCGTAGTACTGCGCGGCGATCGTTTCGACTTCTTTCTGCAATGCCAGCAATTCTACAAATGAGCGTTAAACGAGTTAAATATGAAACAAATGCGAACAGCACAAACCTTGAATTTTATCCACACTCTGGACTCTCTGAATCTGAAGGGGAGTATCCCATCTGCTCAAACTATTACAAATGATATTATCATGTGTGCTTACATGCACCGAAAAAATATCAAAATTATAGCGGACAGATACCCAAAAAATCCGCTTTAACCACTTCAATATAATGGGATTTTTCGCAGTACCCTTTACCAATGCTGACCTGACTGTATTATTATCAATAACAAAAATTATATTCTTGTCCTGCCAGTGGCAAGCCCAACGGTTCACTGCCGCTACAACTGACCACGTTTCTTTCACATTAATATTCTCATCCACAATGTCATCTGGGGAAAATACCTGATGGTGCGACAATTTATTAATAACCTCAGTTTTATTAAAAAAACCTACACACCAATCCATTTCGCGCAATGCACCATAACCAGATAACGAAGCATCAGTATATACAGCAAAGGTTTCTGTCTGAGCTTTCAACATCGGTTTTTCACCATTAAATCTGTCGACAAAATTCAACCACCAGGAAATCTCATCACGAAATGCACAATTAATTCTATATTTATGATATGGATGCTTTAAAGCTCTAACCGCATCATGAATTCTAGCAGAGAAAGAGCGACCCCCTTTTACTACCATTGAACAATGCGATAGCCGTCCACCAAGGCGCTCCAACTCCCTACGCGTAGCCTTCGTCCTAGTTTCAAAAATTCGAAGATGATCCTTTAGCTTTAACACCTTGTCAAAAGGCAGCCTTACTTTTAACGTAATTGTATTTATTTCTATACCTAAATATCTAACTTCGGTAGCAGGGTTTATCAGCTTAGGGAAACTTATATAAAATCCTAACCTACGTAGTATAGCAATTAAGCCAAGCTGTCGCCTAACGCAGTCTGCATAACTAGCTCCGAGCACAGCAAAATCGTCCAAATAGTTCACTACTTTGTTAATACCCTCTCTTACAGCACAACGATAAACAAAATCAGATACCTTACTAAATATGTACGGGCTAGATGAAAGTCTCATCGACAGGCGATTATCTAGGAAATATATCTTTTTATCACCTATAGTCCATATTAATCCCTGCCTCTCTCTATCTGATGGATGTATAGTCAGAGCCCTGTAAGCATCCTTTATACCTATTACTGCAATATAATCTCCCTGAATCAACATTTCAATCAAGGTATCGACACTCTTATATTTAAATTTACAACAAGTCTCAGAAACATAATTATTAACAGAACGCATGTAAGGCTTACTACAGTCTATAATAACCCTATAACCTTCCTTGCCAGGTTTCGGAACACAAAACAAATTATGAGAGCACCTTGGTAATTTATCAGTGCGTGAAATGTAACCTTTTTCTAATTCCGACTCCAATTTACGCGTAATGAAAGCGCTATGGTCAAGATCAATTTTTCCAGAATAAGTATTATTATAACTAGTCGAACAATTATAATTTATTATTTTGAAACCAAATATGGCCCCATGCAATATGTATTCCCAGTCAGGATCAATGTCCCCACGAAAAAATGATTCGACAAAAACTCGACAAGGTTTGAATTGCATCGGCACATTAGCAACACAATGTATACAGTCACAAACCCCTCTGAAACACGCTTCAGCTACAATTACAATGCGCTTGGTTCCAACAATAGAATGCCTATCAATAGCAGTTAATGTGTAAGCACTTGGGCTATTAGACACTTGTAACCAATTAGAGATTACAGGGATCCAATTAGGTAATTGGAACCCTGAACCCACTGTAGTCTTATTACGCGTCAGAGGAATTTGAGCATTGCCAAAACCAATCCCTAGTAGAGTGCTGGAAGCACACCCTTCCACATTCATTACTAGCGGATTATCAAGTATTTCCAAATGCGTCGTATTATTATTATCATTATCATGCACCATTATATTATTAAATTCACCGTGGAGACCATTTAATTGACATTTCAGCACCTTTTTCTTGCATCTTCAGTCTCTTCGACAATTACCCCTTTTATGGCTGCGACTGCCACAACGGGAACACCAGTGCCCAAAGTCACATGTCTTTTCATCTCGCACACATCCTGAGTCCCCGTTGTGGGCAAAGCACGGCTTCTTTCCGTCACGCGTAAATAATTTTGACCACGCGTTGGACGACTTTGAAGACTCCCCTGAAGATTTTTTAACGTCTTTAATGTTTTCAAACGCGTAGTGACGCAGAGCCAAGTCACTATTACCGGAGGCGAATGCCGCAAAACCCTGCTTCTGTGCCAACTTACGCACCCCCGTGTCGTACGCTACATGAGCCGTATTATTAAAGTTATTAAATTTTGCCTTCGTACAGAGATAGCTTATGTGGTTCAACATCGCGTGGCACGACTCAATGTCGTCATAGCCACTAGTGTCCGAAAACCACGCACAATTTGACTCTATAAGCTCATAAGCATTTAACTTCTAATTTGTTTTCTGTCCACTGTATAGTGTTTGAGTGTCCACTTACGCTGACGCCGTCTTTCAGTACTCGGTGTGCGGCTGCCTGAGCTTGACGAGGACGACCTGCGCCGTCGCGTGCACCGGCGCGCGTGCCCCGACCGGCACCGCCCCCTTTCCTTTGCCGAGACGTCCATTTTCCGCAACTCGTCCTCCAACGCATCTTGACGCTGCAACAGCTCCGCCACCCGCCTCTTTTTTTCTAACGCGTCCACTCTTTTCTGCAATTCTTGCTCGTCCTCCGACTCCCTGTCGCCTGTCGCACCCATAGCACGCACCTCTTCTTTGACCAGACTTTCTGCCATCTCAGCCTCTTGTTGAGGGTGTGCACGAGTTGCCCGCTTAGCAGCTGCCTTGCCTACAGGGCATAACACATTCACCGGCAATTTATGCTTTTGCCCACAAGGCCCGCAGTAGTCAGTCACCGGCTTAGCCATAGGCACAGAGTGCAACAATACGCACCGCGCAGTACAGTAACGCACAGTAGTTGTTCGGGTGGAGCCGGGGGAGCGAGTCCAGCAGCGCAGGCAGCGCCAATAGTCCCCTGGTGCCAGAGCCGGGAACTACAGTAGTATCATGAAGTAGTATAGCCGGAGTCTGCTTTGGCCTTACAGCCGTATACAGTCTTGTATACGAGTTATCTCTTTTTTAGCACCCATGTAGATTACATCCCCATAGTCAAAGTAGGGGAGTACCATGCCTTTGAAGATTTTTATTGACATATCTTGTGTCATATAGTTTCTTAGTTTAGCAAATAGCCATAGTTTGTGATTTACTTTTTGTATGATTTTTGTTACACACAGATTGTAGTTTAGCTGGCTATCTAGTTCTAGGCCTAGGTATTTGTAGTGATTTACACTTTCCAGTGTTTGGTTTCCTAGTGTGCATTGTAGGTTTCTTCCTGTGATTGCTGTATGTGAGAAGAGTACAGTTTTAGATTTATTTGCATTGATGGTTATTTTATTGGACTCACACCAGCCATCCAGTTTTAGCAGGAGGTTGTTCAGTTTGGTTGCTACCTCCTCTACTGTGCTTCCTTCTGCATATACAACAGTGTCATCCGCATATAGCTGGAGACATTCTGTCTCCAGCCATTTTTCTAGGTCGTTTATGTATAGTATAAATAGTAATGGTCCCAGGACTGATCCTTGGGGTACACCACAGGTGACAGTTTGTTGGTCTGAGAGTGTACCATTTACTTTAGTTTTTTGCTGCCTGTTGTTTAGGTAGCATTTTATCCAGTTTATTGATTTGGATTTAATGCCCATGTTGTTTAATTTTCTTATTAATATGCTGTGGTCTACAGTGTCAAAGGCTTTGCTGAAGTCGATGAAGGCTGCTCCAACTAATTTCTTTTGGTTCAATGATGCCAGCACATCACTTGTTAGGTTTGCTATTGTTTTTGATGTGGAGTGTAGTTTTCTGAAACCTCCTTGCCTCTTGTTTAGTATATTGTTTTTTTCCAGGTGCTCATTTATGTGCCTGTGGAATATTTTTTCAATTAGCTTGCCTGGTGTTTGCAAGATTGATATTGGTCTGTAGTTCCCCATGTTTTGTTTGTCACCACTTTTGTAGATGGGGGTGATGGTTGCCATCTTCCATGCTGTGATGAAGTGTCCCTGCTCAAATGATATGTTGAACAGGTCGACCATGATATCTGGGATGGCTTGGTGTGCCTCTTTTAGTATTTTTGTGGCGATTCCATCTATTCCACTTGGTTTGTTTTCATCTATCAGGTAGGGGCCACGTCTTGGATTTCAAAACGTCTTGAAAAATCAAGACGTTTTGAAAAACCAAGACAGTTTACATATAGAAACAAATAGGGGTGAGCTGTCACAGTCTGCAACTACTTTAATATTGAAGATGGAACCTAACAAAATATATCATTAGAATGGGTGTAAGTAGCTCTTCAAAGTTTCTATGAAGAAAATGCGACTGTGTATAGTATGTTCATAATATTTCATTAAAACTACATTAAAATAAAGAGACAATCTTATTTTGCCTATAACTTTGTGCTGTTTGTATTCTGGAATTAGTCATTTTTACTGGTAAACCACCATGGTCTATTTAATCAAGTATTTTTCTTAGAATCAAAATCCTGGACATAGTTAATGAGAAATAACCAACAATATGAACAAATCATGATGTGTGGCATCATATAAGCCAATATACACACAGGCAGATGGGTTGTTGTTTTAGCAGTCTACACAAGGATGGCCACTGGAGGTGGGTGTGGGTGTGGGTGTGGGTGTGGGTGTGGGTGTGGGTGCAGAGTGGGATTTCTCTCTGTGTGGTATATCCACCACACAGTATATGTGTATGTGCATATACACACACACACATATATATATATATATATATGTATATGCACACATATATATATGCATATATATGCATAATTATATACATATACACCCATATATGTGGACATATGTGCATATATACTTATGTATATGTGTATATATATATATCCATATATGAGCATATATATATGTAGATGTGCATTTATATGTGTGTATATGCGCATATGTATGCATATATATATAAAACGGTAATGTTTCTAAGCATATATATGCATAATTATATACATATACACGCATATGTGAATGTATGTGCCTATATACGCATATATCCACATATATAATGTTCAGATACGTTTATATACACATATATATGCCTATATATATGCATATATGCATATATATGTATATACACATGTATATATGTGTATATATGCGCTTAGATCCACATATATGCACATATGTGACACAATACTTATGACTAAATCATGATATACACACATACATATATATATACATCTATGTACACATATAAGCAGTTTGTTATACAACACCTTGCTAGATGAATTGCATATAATTATTATTCATGTAGATTAAACATTATATACATAAGATGGTAGAATTGTCAGTGCCATAGACAATTTGTTTAAACAATAACATAATTGTGTACATCATTTCTGGTTATTATATAAATAGCACACTCCTCCCAGGCCTATACCCCCTCTTAACAAACTCACTTCCACAACACACCCATTCACTCTGTTGCCCACAAGTTGGGGATGGGGGGTGGGGGTGGGGGGCACCCAGGATGTGCTGGTACTGGTAGTACCCCTATCCTCAAACTTAAAACAAGGTTAGGGGTTACCCCACCTGATACCTCCTACCCTCCCCCACACACACAGTTAGACAATAGCCACACAGCAACACTGGTCTGCAACCCACACCCCCACCAGCCCACCTCTAGCTACACCATGCTGGTCAGTCATGAATCAATGATGATGTGGTGATATTTATTTAAATTTTATTGAATTTATTTTCAAATTTATTCATTTATTAGACTTACTATTTAATTTTGTTCATATTATTCCTAGCCATATTGATTGCTCATTATTCACATGCTTTCAGGACCTCCCAGCATTCTGGCACCAGTTGGACCATTGTTGGTTGCACTTCCTCTGTAGCTCAGATGGCAGAGTGTTGGTCTCAACATCAGAGGGTAACCGGTTCGAATCTTGGAACTGGAATACTGTTTTTTTTTTAAAGAATGTCCTACTACTTTTTTTGTAATGCATAATTATATCAATATTAATAAATATGCCTTTACCTAACTTGACATTTCTCGACGTTATCTGACTAGGGCTTTACCCGGCTCGGCTTTACCCGGCTCGGCTTTACTCGGCTCGGCTTTACCCGGCTCGGCTTTACCCTGTTTGATTTTACCCGACTCGACTTTACGACACGACTTCATCCGACTCAACGTTTCACGCCTCGACTTTACCCGGTGCTACGTTACCCACCTCGACGTTACCCAACTCGACGTTACCCACCTCGACGTTACCCATCTCGACGTTACCCGCCTCGATGCTACTCGCCTCGAGGTTACCTGCCTAAACATTTCCCGCCCGACTTTACCCGACCCGACTTCACCCGACTCGACTTTGTAGTATATGTGTGTGCACCGGGACAAGCCGGTACCAGCAGAGTGAACACGCATGCGTGGAATGTGATGTGGTAAAGTGAGCTACAATAAACAGCACTTGCTACTTGGGCATCGAAGCAGTCCCATCGTCTTCATTACATGGTGTCAGATGTTCGTGTGTGACAAACATGGCGTTACAAGGACTCAAACCGCCGGCGCCACTAAAATTGGAAGGAAACCTGGCGCTGAATTGGAGAGTGTGGCATGACTCTTATGAGTTGTTTGCAGGAGCGACAGGGTTGGCAACAAAAGCTGAAAAGGTACAGTGTTGTGCATTCTTACACATTGCGGGGTTGCCGGCGCAAAAGCTGTTTCACACAATGAGCATTGCAAGTGGAGACCGAGAAAAGATAGGAATTTTGACAGATACGTTCAGAACGTATTGTGAAAGCAAGTCAAACAGAACTATTGTGCGGTACAAGTTTAACAGTTACAACCAAGGCTTGGAGGACATTGAAGAATACATTTGAGAATTAAAATACCGAGTAGAACTGTGTGACTATGGCAATAATGAAGACTCTATGCTGTGTGACCGGGAAGTTTGCGGTGTGAGAGACCGTATGCTGAGGAATAGGTTACTAAGAACGTCAAATTTAACGTTGGAGAAGTGCCTAGAAATATGCAGTTTGAGCGAGCATAGTGATGAACAGCTGGGGGGCGGGACCGGCGTACAAGAAGTGGATGTGGATGAGCTACAACGACATGAGTCGTGTGACACATATAGGACACGCCCCCCAACACTGAACCGTACAGCGACACCTTCTATGAGTGCAGGTGTTGGAAGAATGAGTAGGCGAGGCGGCCAGGCGAAACAAGGAAGCCAGCAGTATAATTGTAGCCAGTGTGGTTACGTGCATGCACGTGACAATTGTCCTGCAAATGGCAAACAGTGCAATACGTGTAGGCGAGTGGGCCACTTTGCAAAGGTGTGCAGAGGTGGTAGAAGGCCGGTAGCACCAGTGAATGCGATAGGTGTATCGAGTAGCAGACATGAGAGTGACCGAAATACGGACGACGAAATGGACGACGAAAGATATGAGGACCTGTTTGTGGGCGCCATTACAGACGTGGACGAACGGCCGGGGTTATGGTTCGAGATCCTGATGGTGGGCGGCGAACAAGTTCGTTTCAAGTTGGATACCGGCTCTGAGGCGAACATAATCCCCGAGGCGAGGTTCATGACC
This sequence comes from Branchipolynoe longqiensis, assembly GCA_030323885.1. NCBI lineage: Eukaryota > Metazoa > Annelida > Polychaeta > Phyllodocida > Polynoidae > Branchipolynoe > Branchipolynoe longqiensis. Next base: position 48,269,598 of record CM059191.1, on the reverse strand, counting down.
ATGCCCAACATGAAGCTGGATAGGACGACGTGTCGCCTCATAACGTATTCGGGGGAGCGAATTCAACCACGAGGTGAAGTCGTAATGGACGTGCAAGGGCAGCCGATAAAGTTCCAGATAGTTGACAGTGGGTGTGCTATACTGGGGAAGGACGCATGTGTTAGGTTGAACCTCATTAGTAGAGTACAGACAGTGAACATGGAGGACAGCGTGCCAGAGCAGAGCAGCAGACAAGCAGCAAGATGCATGGTAAATAACTATAAATCAGTATTTAATGGTCTTGGTTGTATTAAAGTGAACGCGACCGTACATATAGATAAAAATGTACCGGCGGTCATTGACCCTCCGAGGCGCATTCCGCAAGCCATTAATAATGCCGTGCGGAGTGAGTTGGATAGGATGTTGGAAATGGGAGTCATAGTCTAACAATATGAACCAACTCCATGGGTGAACTCAGTGACTATTGTGCGAAAACCAAATAAATTAAGAATTTCTCTTGACCCGACGAAGTTGAATAAAGCAATATTAAGGGGTCCATATCCAATTAAAACAATAGAGCAAGTGGTAGCTAAAACATCAGGCGCCAGGTATTTTTCAGTACTTGATGCTCAGAGTGGGTACTGGCAGATAGGTTTAGACAAGCAAAGTTCGTTATTATGCACGTTCAACACGCCCTGGGGGAGATACAGATTTACTCGTTTACCTTTCGGGATAAAAACTGCTGGGGACATTTTTATTCAGGAGATGGAAAAAATATTAACGGGTCTCACTGGGGTTGATGTAGTAGCGGACGACATATTGATATATGCAGCATCATTGGAGGAGCATAATGAGAGGTTAGAGGCAGTTCTGAGAAGAGTACAGCAGGCCGGGTTAAAATTGAACCCAACAAAAATGGTATTGCGTAAGACACAAGTTCGTTACGTAGGGCACTTATTGACTGGGGAGGGCTTGAAGCCAAACCCAGAGCGGGTGCAGGCCATAACAGATATGCCCACCCCCACAGATAAACCCAGTATACAATGTTTTTGGGGAATGTTAGGATACGTGCATAAATTTGTACCAAATCTGCCAGACATAGCGAAGCCTCTCAGAATACTCCTATCAAAAGATGTTGCTTGGCACTGGGACCATGAACAAGAAAATGCGTTCACAAAATTAAAACATTTATTAGTAACGGCCCCTGTACTGAAATATTATGAGGTGAATAAGCCAGTCACTATCCAGGTGGATGCCTCGCAAAGCGGTCTCGGGGCGGCGTTATTGCAAGATGGGAGGCCAGTGAACATGGCTTCGAGAGCATTAAATAAATGTCAGGGAAATTATGCTGTGATAGAGAGAGAAATGCTAGCAATATGCTTTGGTTGTACCAAGTTTCATGAATATATTTTTGGAAAGCAAGTAACCATAGAAACAGATCACAAGCCTCTAGTAAATATAATGTCGAAACCAATACACATGTTAACAGCACGGTTACAGCGTATGAGATTAAGGCTACAAAATTATGATGTAAGCTTAGTATACGTAAAGGGGACGGACATGTTCTTTGTGGATACATTATCGTGGGCACACGCAAAAGTATGTAAGCCGTTGAACTTATATGATAATGTAATGTCCTTTGCAGCACTGAGCTACGCGGAGGACGAGTTGGCAGAGATAGCGTGCGCAACGCGAACAGACAGCAGCCTGGGGAAGTTACCCGGTTATATACAACACGGATGGCCAGCTGAGCAAAGTAACATTGAACAGTCATTGAAACCATATCACACGTTCAGGGACGATTTGAGTGTCCAAAATGGGATCATAATGAAAGGATCCCGAATCGTTATTCCAAAATCTGTGCAAGGTAGAATGTTAGAAAAGATTCATTCTGCACACTTAGGTATTGTTAAGTCAAAGCAGATAGCTCGAGATTATGTATTCTGGCCAGTAATAGACAGGCAAGTTCAGGATAGAGTGTCCAGATGTCAGGCATGTCAGGCAATGCGGGACCGTCCGGGGGCGGAACCGTTAATATGTCATGATATACCTGCTATCCTGTTTTATAAGGTTGGAATTGATTTATTCCATTTTGACCATGAAAACTATTTATTGATTGTCGATTATTACTCAAAATATCCAGAAGTGATACGGTTACAGAGCACCACTAGTAAGTCAGTGATTGCCAGTATAAAGGATGTTTTTGCACGCCATGGTATACCCAACACAGTTATTTCAGACAACGGTCCACAGTTCACCAGTGAAGCATACAGGTTGTTTGCAAGGGAATATGGCTTCCAAGCGAAATACTCTAGTCCGTTCTACCCGAGAAGTAATGGGCAAGTCGAGAGGTATGTAAAGACTATTAAGGCGTTGTTAAAAAAATCTAAAATGGACGGAACTGATTTTCAGATAGCATTGTTAGCATACAGAAATACAGTAATACCTGAACTAAAAGCATCACCAGCCCAGTTAAGTATGAGCAGGAGGCTACGGTGTCATCTTCCGATGTTGCCGGAGTTCCTTAAACCTAAGATAGTACGGTCAAGAAAAAAACAGATAGATGTGCGTCAGGAGAAGGAAAAGAAGTACCATGACAAAAGTGTAGGGAAACGGCACCGTGTGCTGTACACAGGTGAGCGAGTCAGGTACATAGATCACAGAAAAGAGTGGGCGTCTGGATGCATAGTCAGTGTTGACACAGAATGTAACAGTGCATACAACATTAGAAACTCTGAAGGTAAGATTGTAAAAAGAAACAGGTCTATGGTTATTCCAGCACCCGAGGAAAGAGTACAGGAAAAAAGCAAACAAACAGTGCTGCCGTATGGTGTGCAAATAAGAAACAGGACAGATACAGCGAAGAAAACAAACTATAAAACGAAGGCAGGTAGGGAGGTAAAACCGGTGAGGCATTTATAATATAATTAGAAAGTGTTAAGAACTAGAAGTTGGAAAGCATTCAAGTCTATATATGTATATTTAGCCGTGGTGCCTGATGAAGGTAAAAGTACACAGTACCAACAATGAGATGTCGTTGTTATAATAGGGTTAAGGTCGTGTGACAAGACGAAAGAAGTCTGCTGTTAAAAGTAAGTTTATTGAAATGCTGTCCCAACAATGATAACATGTTCATATGGTGAAATAATGAAGATATCTTCATAGAAAGAAAAGTATTTGTATAAGACATGTTATTAATATTATTATTATTATTATTATTAGTGTTATAAAAAAAAAAAAAATTTAATTAAATTAAATTAAAAAGGGGAAGATGTAGTATATGTGTGTGCACCGGGACAAGCAGGTACCAGCAGAGTGAACACGCATGCATGGAATGTGATGTGGTAAAGTGAGCTACAATAAACAGCACTTGCTACTTGGGCATCGAAGCAGTCACATCGTCTTCATTACAGACTTCACCCCACCCGACTTCACCCCACCCGAGTTCACCCAACCCGAGTTCACCCGACCCGAGGTCACCCGACACGACTTTACCCGACCCGACTTTACCCGACCACACTTTACCTGAGCCGACTTTACCCGACCCGACTTTACCTGACCCGACTTCACCCGACCCGACTTCACCCGACTCGACTTCACCCGACTCGACTTTGCCCACGGCTCGACTTTGCCCCGGCTCGACTTTGCCCCGACTCGACTTTGCCCTGGCTCGACTTTGACCCGGCTCGACTTTGCCCTGGCTCGGCTTTGCCCTGCTCAACTTTACCCCAGCTTAGCTTTACCCTGGCTTGACATTACCCCGGCTCGGCTTTGCCACTGCTCAACATTACCCTGGCTCAACATTACCCCGGCTCAACGTTACCCCGACCCGACTTTACATGACCCAACTTTACCCGACCCGACTTTACCCGACCCGACTTTACTGCTTGACTTTAGCCGGCTCGACTTTTCCCGGCACGACTTTACGCGACCCGACCTCACCCAACCGTAAAGTCCAGTGCGGTAAAGTCAAGTCGGGTAAAGTCGAGTCGGGTAAAGTCGAGTCGGGTAAAGCAAGTCGGCTAAAGTCGAGTCGGGTAAAGTCAAGTCGGGTAAAGTCAGTCGAGTCGGGTAAAGTCGGTCGAGTCGGGTAAGGTGGAGTCGGCTAGGGTGGAGTCGACTAGGGTGGAGTCGGCTAAAGTTGAGTCGGCTATGGTCGAGTCGGCTATGGTCGAGTCAGCTATGGTCGAGTTGGCTATAGTCGAGTCTGCTATGGACGAGTCAGCTAAGGTTGAGTCTGCTAAGGTCGAGTCAGCTAAGGTCGAGTTTGCTAAGGTCGAGTTTGCTAAGGTCGAGTCGGCTAAGGTCGAGTCGACTAAGGTCCGGTCTGCTAGGGTCGGGTCGGCTAAAGTCGGGTCGGCTAAAGTCGGGCTGGCTAATGTCGAGCCATGGTAACGTCGAGCCGGGATCGAGTCAGCTAAGGTCGAGTCGGCTAAAGTCAGGCCGGCTAAAGTCGGGCCGGCTAAAGTCGGACCGGCTAAAGTCGGGCCATGGTAATGTTGAGCCAGAGTAATGTTGACCTGGGGTAATGTTGAGCCGGGGCAAAGCCGAGCCGGGGCAAAGTCGAGCCAGGGCAAAGTCAAGCCGGGGCTAAGGTCGAGTCGGCTAAAGTCAGGCCGGCTAAAGTTGGGCTGGCTAAAGTCGGGCCGGCTACAGTCGGGCCGGGGTAATATTAAGCCTTGGTAATGTTGAGCCGGGCCAAGCCAAGCCAGGGTAATGTCGAGCCAGGGTAAAGTCAAGCTGGGGTAAAGTCGAGCGAGCCAAAGCCGAGCCAGGTCTAAGTCGAGCCAGGGCAAAGTCGAGCCGGGCAAAGGCGATCGGGGCAAAGTCGAGCCGGGGCAAAGTCAAACCAGGGCAAAGTCGAGCCAGGGTAAACTCAAACCGGGGTAAACTCGAGCCGGGGTAAAGTTGACCCGGGATAAAGACGACCCGGGGTAAAGTCGACCCGGGGTAAAGTCGAGCCCGGTAAAGTCGAGCCCAGTAAAGTTGACTAATATTAATATTTATTATGCATTTAAAAAAAAGTTATTAAGACATTCTTTAAAAAAAAAAGTATTCCAGTTCCAAGATTTAAACCAGTTAACCTCTGATCTTGAGACCAACACTCTGCCATCTGAGCTATAGAGGAACTGCTCAACCCAGAGTGGTCCAATTGGTAGCAGAATGCTGGGAGGTCCTGACAGCATGTGAATAATGAGCGAACAATATGGATAGAAATAATCTGAAAAAAAGTTAAAGTAAGGATAATAAATAAATCAATTTAAATATAAATAAAATAAGATTTAAATAAATATCACCACATCATGATTGACTAGTATGGTGTGGCTAGATGTGGGCTGGTGGGGGTGTGGATTGCAGACCAGTTTTGCTGTGTGGCTATTGTCTTACTTTGTGTGTGTGGGTGGTGGGGGGAGGTGTCAGGTGGGGCAACCATGCATGACTACCACTAACCTGGTCTATATGGCTGCCAGGGTTACACCAACACAAAGAAGCTAGGGTGGGGATGCATCTGTAAACTGTCCAACTGAAAAACTTAGTGAGGATGTGGGTCATGGTCATTGAGCCATGACTGCTGCCAAACCTTGTTTTTAAGTTGGAGGATAGGGGTACTACCAGTACCAGTATATCCATACATCCATACATATATGTATATATATGCACATATAGATGTCCATATATACACATGTATACACATATATATATGTGTATATATGTGTGTATATACATATCTACATGTATATATGTGTATATATGCCCATATACACACATATATACACATATATATGCGTATATATGTATATATGCGTATATATATGTGTATGGGTCGTTCTCAGAAACTGTGTACCACTTGAGGTAGTCTACTAGAAATGCATATTTCAAAGAAACCCTTTATTGGAGTGTCAATATTTAGTTTCATCAGTTAGCCAAATAATGTGGGAGATAGTTTAGATCAAAAGTAAATGTTAATATTGTGTATTATGTATCTTATTGGGATGGATGTAGCTAAATACATAGAAAATTACATCACTAATTTGTGACATTGTCAACAGCATTGAAAATAAAGTGTCACAAACTTAATGAAAACCTCTGAACAACAGCTCATTTCACTTCAAATGGTCATATATAATGTCTTCATTAAGTTGAAGACATTTATTTCTAAAAAAAAAATTTTAATTATGAAATAGTTAACATTTTCTGGAGTCATTAACATCGTAACATTTCGTTTCCACTTGCAAGTACTATGAAACTCTGTATCAAACACTGAGTACAGATACAGTACAGGAACTATTTTCACCATTTGACACTATGCATGGACCCAGTTATGGTATAGTAAAAGATAAATCCTGAAATTGCCCCTAAACATTGAAATTTGAGCCGAACATTTGTGTAAAATTGTTGTTTCCACTTTGTTACTCTGCTAATCTGTTACTCTGCTAATATTTTCTTGCTTTTCTCTTTAATATTCACAAATAAGACAAAACCATAGCAATGAGGTTTCAAATTATTATTACTACTGTTTATAAAGCAAGTGGCATGTGAAATGTCCTAAAAATGTCAAGTTTTGTGTGGAAAATATTTGATTTTGGAGTCAGATTGGTTTCCATGCTATACTGCTATTTATTGGGTGTGAGCATCATTTGACCTACTTAAAAATGCCAGAATATGTTTATTTTCAATTATTCAGATGCAAAAGGACATACACATTGAGGAAACTTGCTTATAGGACTTTGGCAGCATTTTGATTTTCTGGTACTGATGTCACACTATTGGTACACAACTTCTGAGAACGACCCATATATGTATATATACGTATATATATGCATATATATGTGTATATATACATATCTACACGTATATCTGTGAGTATATGCATATATATGAACATATATCCGCATATATGGGTCTATATCAGTATATGTTTATAAGTATGCCTATATATGCATATATATATGTATATGTATATATATATGTATATATATATATATACATGTATATGTCTGTCTGTATATGCACATACACATATACTGTATGGTGGATATACCACACAGAGAGAAATCCCACTTTGCACCCACACCCACACCCACATCCAGACCCACACACACACACCCACACCCACACCCACATCCACACCCACACCCAGCTCCAGTGGCCATCCTTGTGTAGACTGCTAAAACAACAACCCATCTGCCTGTGTACATTAGAGTAATGGCTTATATGATGCTATTCATCATGATTTGTTCATATTGTTGGTTATTTCTCATTAACTATGTCCAGGATTTTGATTCTAAGAAAAATACTTGTTTAAATAGACCATGGTGTTTCACCAGTAAAAATGACTAATTCCAGAATACAAGCATCACAATGTTTTAGGCAAAATAAGATTATCTCTTTATTTTAATGTAGTTTTAATTTAATATTATGAACATACTATACACAAGAGCATTTTCTTCATAGAAACTTTGAAGAGCTAATTATAGCCATTTTAATGATGTATTTTGTTACGTTCCATCCTCAATATTAAAGTAGTAGCAGACTGACACCCCTATTTGTTTCTATATGTAAACCGTCTTGTTTTTTCAAAACGTCTTGCTTTTTCAAGACGTTTTGAAAACCAAGTCGTGGCCTCTACCTGTCTATGTCATTTATTAGTTGCGTTAGTTCTTTTAGGTCAGTTTTGCAGGTGGGGATTTCATCCTGGATATTTTCTGACTTGTTTTCCCAGATTCTTGTGAATTTCTTTGATAACCTTTGTCCTACTGTGGCAAAGTGGGTATTTAGTTTGTTTGCTGCATCACTATCTGTGCGCGTATTTCCATCCTTATCCTGGAAGCTTATGCGTTCTTCTATCTTATTTTGGGGAAATAGTAAGCTTATATTTTTCCAGAACTTATTTGCGTTGCTTCCCCAGTCCTTGTCTTGTTTTATTATATATTTGCTTTTTGCTGTCCTCACTGCTTTGAGGGAGTTGTTTCTGGCAGTATTATAGGCCCTTTTATCCTCTGGGTCTTTAGTACTTTTCACTCTGTCACCTAGCTTTCGTTTTGTTGCAATATGCGTTAACAGTTCCCTGTCTACCCACGGGTCTTGGTTTCTCTGTATTTTTAGTTTCTTTATGGGACACATTTCCTCAAAAAGGCTAAAATGTCTTCTTGTTTTACTTGAGTAAAAAGGTCATGCATGCTGTTTGCAGTGTAGAATTGTTGGGATAGTGCCATAAAAGCGACACAGTTGAGTAAAATGTGCTTGACTGTGGTTGTCAAAGCTGATACCCATTTCGAGTATAACAACAAAGGACAGGAGAATCAAACAGCACAGGCTTAAGGAGTGCATCAGTATCCAAGTTAAATATATAGGATTAAATCTAAGTGATACACAACGGAAGAAGACGAGGAGGCGGGGATGGAAGAAGAAGCACTTTATCACTGGAAGAACAAAATGTTTACAGGAATCAAGAGAATTGATGGAAGAACATAACATGGAGGACAAACAAGATCAGGGCATGAGTCACACGAGGATACAAACAGGGTATATAATCAAGGTGAAGTGAGATCGTGAGTGTCCCAGGTGAGAAGTTAAGTAAGAGAGAGCCCCGAAGAGCCCTCCACCTTAGAGGAGAAAAGGTAAGGAGAAGGAAAGAGAAGAGAAGAGCAATGGTGAGTGGGTGGAAAGAAGAGACGTGCAGCAGGAGGCAGCTGGAGGCAGAATGGTTGGAAGCAGCGATGGCCAGGTATATAAGGGGGAGACAGAGGGGAGGCAAGAAAGCCCCGAGACGAGGGGGCCGACCAGCGGTGAGATGTTCAGCAGCGAGGCCAGGGGCGAGCAGCAGCGGTGAAGTGTCAGCGGCAGAGAGGGAGCGGTGAGGTGTTAGTGGCAGGGGGGTAGGGCCTCTTCTCCTGCCGCAAATCAACCGTAATGCAAGCATTATGACCAAGTGATTTGGGTTCCCCCTCCTCTAATTGTTAAGCATTTTTAGTAAGTCACTACAGAGAATTATTGCATGTAGAAAAGATCCATGTAAAGAAAAAAGAAAGAGGTTGAATGCTCTAAAGGCTAAGATTATATATAAATATATATATGTATGTCTATATATGTATATAATCATATATATAATTATATACATACATTAAGTATAATTTCCTATATCTGATTAATCAACGTCACCCGCTGTAGCCAATCGAGTGGTACTGCAATTTATTTGACGGAATTGGCCTCCCATAGCCATCAGAGTTCCATCTAAAGGCAATTTCTTTGCGAGACTGCCTTTCTTCATTTATTATCCTTAATGGCTTTCCCCAATTTTGTGATGCTAAATCTGCTGGCGGAACAACAAGCCGCGCCAATGAACCAAGTCTGCCTACGAATCAAGTTTGCCCTCATCTCCCAGTGTGTGTATATACAGGAAGTAGTACATCAGAGCGACCAGACGGGATGACCGTATGAGCTGAGCGTCTGTCTCTCGCTTTGGTAGAACCCTGGTCGAGTCAAACCAATGACTTAAACATGTATGCTTGTTGCAGGTGCTCAACATTATTAGTATAGGGCAAGGACTGGTTGGCTCAGTGTCAGGATAATGTGACTGAGTGGGATATATCAGGTCATAGTGCTGGCGGCCTGATTTCCCAGTGGGTCAGCACTATAAAGTCAGAATGAGTGTGCACTGTCACAAGTTGGTACCCACCCTAATATGAAGCTGATGTTGCCAGGATGTAAGACTCCAATAACCAACCAACGAGTGCCGCAGAATAGTGAGGGGGCACGCCTTATGTGCCGCCAGTGTTGAGATATGCAGTACCCAGATGGGAAATGCCCTGTGAATAGCTCTGGCTGATCAGTTGTTATTTATATTCGCATAATAGATTATACAGCCCACATATCTGAGGTATAAAGTACTTATGCAAATATTATTCATGCATGTAATTCTCCTGCTTTGTTATTAGCTTATTCTACTTCTGCTGCATCTACTCCTGTAACCTCGTTTGATATGTTCTTGGATAGTCTGGGGTGCTGGAGATTGGGCTGCAAGAGCGAGAGGCCCTGCTGGCGAGTTGGGTCCTGTCCGCCCCACAGTCTGGGGGGCGAGTTGGGGCCTGTCCACCCCACAGGCCAGGGGAGAGTTGGGGCCTGTCCACCCCACAGGCCGGGGGCGGGCTGGGTCCTGTCCATCCCACAGGCCGGGGGCGGGCTCGCCAGGCCCCTGTCCGCCTCACTCCGGGGTCGAGCTGGAACCTGTGTGCTGCACAGGTTGGGGGCGAGTTGGGCCCTGTCCGCCCCACAGGCCGGGGGCCAGCTTCCCCCTGTCCGCCTTACTCCGGGGCGAGCTGGCCCCTCTCCGCCCCACTCCGGGGGCGAGCTGCAGATTGGCTGGGATTTCTCATTTAAGTCGATTCCCCTCCAGCCGCAAGTGCCTGGACCCCCGGCTTATGGCTACTCACACAGAGATCTCATCAAAGCGCGGTCAGGGTTAATGCTGCATGCGAATGCGAATGCGAATGCGAATGCGGCAAACAATCTAAAGGCATCTAAGTCAGTGGGGGTGATTCCATGCATCCGAATGCGAATGCAAATGCAAATGCAAATGCAAATGTGGCAACTGAATCGGTCAATGTAGCCATCGGTGCGGCATGCGAATGTGAATGCTACTGCGTTTGCCATAGAAAACAGTGGTAGAGAAACCTGACACTATGTGTGAGTGTGGGTGTGGGTGTGGGTGTGGGTGTGGGTGTGGGTGTGGGTGTGGGTGTGGGTGAGGGAGGTGTTATGTCAGGGTGGGTGGCATGCCGCTGGGACTCTCTCACCATGCCTGATAAGGCAGGGTGTGGGGTTTCACTTAACAGTGGGGGAGGTTTCCCCTATCACATTGGGTATCTTTTTAAAGTTGGTTTGACTAGTACGCAGTGGTGTGGTGGTGTGGTGGTGTGGTGGTGTGGTGGTGTGGTGGTGTGGTGGTGTGGTGGTGTGGTGGTGTAGTGGTGTGGTGGTGTGGTGGTGTGGCGGTGTGGTGGTGTGGTGGTGTGGTGGTGTGGTGGTGTGGTACTGTGTACTAGTCAAACCAAATCGCTGCATGCCGCATGCCGCATGCCGCATGCCTCATGCCGCATGAAAGGAATCAACCCGTTTGCATGCTGCATGCCGCATTCGCATTCACGTTCGCATGCCGCATACCGCGTGTAAGGAATGCTAGCTTTACTAACAGCCCGACCGTCAGCGTTCTCCACATGGACTCGCCCACAGCTAGCTGCATGGGTGACATGCAAGGGGGCGGGACGTAGCTCAGGCGGTAGAGTGTACGCCTGTAAACCTGGCGGTCATCGGATCGATCCTTCTCAGTGGATCCATTTGCAGTTTGGGTTATTTTCCGTTCCAACCAGTGGTCCACAACAGTTACTGCTTCATCAAAGGCTGTGGTATGTGCTGTCATGTCTGTGGGAAAATGGATATAAAAGACCCATTGCTGCTTATCGGAATGAGTAACCTATATGGCGGAAGCGGGTTTCCTCCAAAGAAATATATCAGAATGACTATATGTTCGACGTCCAATAACTGATGATGAAAATCAATGTGCTCTAGAGGCGTCGTTCAATAAAACAAGCTTTACTTTGTGTGACATGCAAGTGTTGTAGTGCTTGCATTAAATTTGGATAGTTCGATGGTTTTCAGTGGGTTCTTTTCTTTTTAAAACCTTAGCTAAATATGTATAGCAACAGCTTCTATTAAATTAACTTAGTATTACCTTTTATGCAGTAACAGATGTTTAATAAAGGAGCCAGTATCTAGGTTTGATAAATAGAATTAAATCTAGATAATCGTTTTGGTTTCGAAAAGTTCATGCCGTTTTTGTCTCTTTTTTTTAGAACCCTCCATGCCCTCAGATAGTCCTAATTGGAACATGGTTGTCTGGGTCCGCCTTTTCGTCTTTTAACTTTGTGTGCCAGATAGAAAACTTAATGCTTTAGTCGGACTGTGCATACTAATGTAGCAGTCACACTACGACGACAAGCAGCGGCGACAGCCCTGCGACACCCACTTCCGGTCTGTCGTCGATTGTCGCGGATTGTCGCGCAGGTGTCGCGCAGGTGTCGCCGCGGCACATCCGCGACACCTCCAGTTTCTCCGCACTTTCTCGACTGTCGCTGGGTTGTCGTAGTTGTTTTGGACATGTTGAAAAACTTCGACGACAGCCGATTTTGCGGCACTGTCGCGGCACTGTCGCGGCACTGTCGCACTGTGGCGGCACTGTCGTGGCACTGTCGTGGCACTGTCGTCTTGTCGTTAAGCTGTAGTTGCTTCTCTCTCCATGTATGTGTCTCTGTGTGTCTCTGTGTCTGTGTCTATGTGTGTGTCTGTGTCTATGTGTGTCTATGTGTGTGTCTGTGTCTCTGTATCTCTGTGTCTCTGTGTGTGTGTCTCTGTGTTTCTGTGTGTGTGTCTGTGTCTGTGTGTGTATGTGTCTGTGTGTGTGTCCGTGTCTGTGTGTGTGTCTGTGTGTGTGTCTGTGTGTGTGTCTGTGTGTGTGTGTCTGTGTGTGTCTGTGTGTGTGTGTCTCTGTGTGTGTCTGGGTGTGTGTCTGTGTGTGTGTATGTGTCTCTGTGTGTGCTGTGTGTCTGTGTGTGTCTCTATGTGTGTGTCTGTGTCTCTGTGTCTGTGTATGTGTCTCTGTGTGTGTCTCTGTGTTTCTGTGTGTGTGTCTCTGCAACAGAGACACCAAGACACAGAGACACACACACACAGTGAGTGTGAGTGTGGGTGTGGGTGTGGGTGTGAGTCTGAGTGTGGGTGTGGATGTGGCTGTGAGTGAGAGTGAGAGTGTGAGTGTGAGTGTAATAGTGAGTGTGAGTGTGATAGTGAGTGTGATCGTGAAGTGTGAGTGTGATAGTGAGTGTAATAGTGAGTGTGAGTGTGATAGTGAGTGTGATCATGAAGTGTGAGTGTGATAGTGAGTGTGAGTGTGAGTGTGATAGTGAGTGTGAGTGTGAGTGTGAGTGTGATAGTGAGTGTGATAGTGAGTGTGAGTGTGATAGTGAGTGTGATAGTGAGTGAGTGTGATAGTGAGTGTGATAGTGAGTGTGATCGTGAAGTGTGAGTGTGATAGTGAGTGTGATAGTGAGTGTGAGTGTGATAGTGAGTGTGATAGTGAGTGTGAGTGTGATGTGAGTGTGAGTGTGATAGTGAGTGTGATAGTGAGTGTGATAGTGAGTGTGATAGTGAGTGTGAGTGTGATAGTGAGTGTGAGAGTGAGTGTGATAGTGAGTGTGATAGTGAGTGTGATAGTGAGTGTGAATGTGAGTGTGAGTGAGTGTGAGTGTGTGTGGTTTATCGCACACACAGAGACACAACAGAGACACACACAGAGACACACACACAGAGACACACACAGAGACACACACAGACACACACAGACACACACAGACACACACAAAGACACAGACACACACAGAGACAGAGAGACACAACACAGAGACACACACGCAGACACAGAGACACATACAGAGACACACACACAGACACAAAGAGACACACACACAGACACAGATACACACACACATACACACACAGACACAGAGACACACACAGACACAGATACACACATACACAGACACAGAGACACACACACATAGAGACACACAGAGACACAGAGTCACAGACACACACAGAGACACAGACACACACAGAGACAGACACACACACAGACACACACACAGACACAGACACACACACACAGACACACACACAGACACACACAGACACACACACAGAGACACAGTCACACACACACAGACACACACACTGTCGTCCCGCTGTCGTCCCGTTTGTTGTCCGGATGTCGTCCGATTGTCGTCCAACTTAGCCCAAATTTGCATATGTCGTCGTGATTTCTCAAAATTCCAGCCGCCGGGCTGTCGTCCTCCCATTGTCGTCGTAGTGTGACTGCTACATTAAGCATGTATTCTTTGTGCGTTTGGACCACTTGGCATGCACAAGGGCATACTGTACGTCCATAATTAGTTGGTTGGTTGTCGGAGTTTTACGTCCTAGCACCATCTAAGATCATATCAGGACAGGTACTGACTTATGACAGTGCGCACTCATGGTGTGACTTTAGTGTTGCCCCACATGGAAATCAGGCCACCGGCACCATATCCCAATATCCCATTCAGTCACATTATCCTGACACTGAGCTAACCAGTCCTTGTGCTATCCTATTAATTTTCTGAGATACATATATTTGGTTAATCATTATAATCAACCTTACTTCAGGTTTAAGCAACTTTTATTTAAATGGCTAACTTTTATGATATTTAAAGTACAAACATGGAAAATTAATTTTGGGAAGCTTGCCAAAACTCTGACATTATAGGCTTCTACAGTAAAAGGTCCTATTAATAAATGGCCTCAGTATCTCCTTCTATGTAGCGACAAATATTTAATAACTGTAACAGTATCTAAATTAGATCTGGATAAACAAAAGTATCCGTTGGTTGGTTGTTGAGTGTTAACATCAAGTAAGATATTAATACAAACAAGGAAGCGTATTCTTCAGTGTTATGTGTGGTCTACTCTAATGTATGGGGCTGAGACCTGGACAATCTCTAAGAAAATGTACAAACGTTTAGCAGCATTTGAGATGTGGACTTATCGAAGGATGATGAAAATATCATGGACAAAGAAGATCACCAACAAAGAAGTTCTCAGAAAAATTAAAAATAAGAAAAGCTTGTTTGCCACTATACAGACAAAGAAACTTATTTATTTTGGCCACATCATTCGTCAGAGTTCAATATACCGTACATTGTTGGAAGGGAAGGTGAATGGCAGCAGAGGGAGAGGGAGACCAAGAACATCATGGTTTACAAATATTTCACAGTGGACAGGCTTGAATTATTCACAGTCTATCAGAACAGCACACCATCGGGACAAGTGGAGAACCATTGCATCCAACCTTCGACTAGAGGACGGAACTATTGATTGATTGATTGATTGGTTGTTGAAGTCTTTGTTTTACATCGTATGGAATTTTACTAATGTTTTCATCGGACTATGCAACTTTAAAAAGCATCATTGCACCTCATCAGTACTTGGGTGTTCGACCCACAGGGGACTAGCACTAGCATGTGCTGTAGACATCCTGATACAGGCTATAATATTTAATAGTCTAACAAATCAGTAGTGGATGACCAATGTTGAGCTTTAACAGCACTTGGATGGCTGACCCCCTGGGAATGCAGGGTATGGTAGGCTTATAAAGGCCCTGTCACACTACACCATATAGCCTCAGTGTATGCCGACGTATGTGATTTTATGCCAACACGTTGGTGTATGCTGAGATATGTTATGGGTACGTTTGGCATAAGTAGTGTTCGTTAAGAGCACACTGGTGTACGCTGTCATATGGTGGCACATGCCAAGGTGCTGAGAATTTGAAATTTATTTCATACATTGGGCATATATATGCTGATGCAATATGCCGTAGTGTGACAGGGCCATAAGCTATAGTATAGCAAATCATTTATGGATAAGTAACGCTGAACAAAACAACAACAAACTTGTTTCGCAGGCAATTCCCTGTCAAATTTGAATCTCACCAATGCCTTTTTCTATTGTCATACGAGTTTTGAACAACAGATCTAAGATAATAAGAGTTTCTCTATTGTTATAGACATATTCGCAACTAGTATTATTAAGCCAAGCATGAAGATGACCAACCATAACCGGTTATATAGCACATTTATGAAGTGATGATAATATGTCACAGAAATAAGAAATGAAAAATACTTTAATGATTAAAAGTAGTTTTACCGCACCAAATTTCAAAAGCTGCTCCAATGAATTGTTGTTTTGGGGTTTATTTTGTTGTTTGTTTGTTAGAATCTTATATCCTAACAAAATCTAAATTCAGTTTTGTGGACAATACCACTAACAATTTCTTCGACCAAAATATCATCCCCAACAATTTCTTGAACCACAATTTCTTTTTTTTTTTTAATTAACTACACCCACCCCACAATTTCTTGAAGCACAATTTTATTATTTTTAATTAACTACCCCTACCACCACATACACAACCCTCACACACACACATTTTGACAGAATCTTCCAGAGAAACAAAGTTGTCGCGGTTATTGCATAAACAGATTAAACGCAACTTTGTGAGTTCTTTGGACATTGCCAGATCACTATCCCTACCACCCAAGAGAACGCAGGCAATGGCGGCGGTGGCGGCACGATAGCATATTGCAAAGTTTCATCTGCCATCTTCCCTTCCGGCTTTGAATTAACTGATTAGGCACTGATGCCCTCCGAGCACATTGTATTTAATCACCGCGCGTCTGTCCTAATGAAACACTCTCCATTAACCCTTATCACTGAACGCAGCCCTTTGTGTTTGTTCTCCAGAACGCCTTCATGCTGTATATTATATTATATATAATCTATTATATACATATAAATGCTCGGAGAATTATTTATTATTTATTTATTCGATTTGCTCGAGTTAAATATTATCCAATCGCCGTCTTCCGGCCTCTTGCTGCGTCCTTTGGCCCCGGCGCTTGGTCATGAGACGGTCAAATCGTCACTTGCCTCCAGTTTTTTGCTTTGGAAGGACCACAGTCTACCTGCTACCTGTGGTTCCTTTGTGCTACCTGTGCTACCTGTTTACACCTGGGGCCAGCGGTCGACTTCAGCTGATATTACCTGTTCGCTGATCAGCAATAACAAGGATGATCGCACCTGAATGACAAACTAATGGTATTGTGCACATAACTAAACCTTATTGATATTTGCTTTATAACACTCAATCGTTCTGAAACTCATAACGGATCGGGCCAAGTGACGACTACATCGGTCGAGTTCAAGGTTTCATAAATTTGTTGCACTTTTATATCGTTATAGGCGAATCATTCCAGCATTAATTTGAATCTCGTCCGAACTTTACCGCTCGACCACCATGGATTGCCCGATCGGGCCAACGGACGACTTCGTTCGAATTTTGTAATTTACGAACGATTCAACCGTCCGAACTTTTACGGTCCTCTTAACGATCGGGCCAACGGACTTAAGTCGATCAGCTGCTATAAACGGCCTCAGGACGACGTCACTGCCATTACTATAGCCTTGTCGGAGGTCCAATGGACGACGGAAGCAAAAGGCTTTCATGTGTCGATTAAACATATTATCTACTTGCTACTAAAAAACTTAACGGTCAAATCGGGCCAGTGGACGACTTCTTGCGAATTTAACGCTCGATTATCATTATGCTGCCGCTCGTACTTAACTCGGACTCTGCTTAACCGTTAACCTTGGCCAACTACGACTTTTCGATCGATTTTGGGCTAACCCAGCCGATCGGCCCAACGGACGACTTGTGTATATATACACAGGGGCAGTTGATGACCGAGACACAATAATTTCGGTGTCTTTTCAACATATATCACCTGATCCTTACTGAGATCGGGCCAACGGACGACCTATGCTGCTGCCATACTGTAGCGACTGCGGTTTCAACCACAAGAAGGACGACGCTGCGACTTGCTGCGACCACCAGGAACGGACGACGGTCCGCACCAGAAGTATGGCCTCGATTAAATCTAAAGACGACTCGGTCCAGGTGACGACGGCAATGGCGGAGTTATCGATCGACGAAAAGGAGGATGAAGCAAGAGCGGCGATCGCAAAAATTGAGGCAGAGTTATGGCTACAGGACCTCCATGACCGTTTGAGTGACTTGCAGGCAGAGAGGGACAGAAGGAGGTCCGGTCGTCCACGGACTAGGGACGAGCCAGAAAAAGAGGACGACATGACGGAGAAGTCCACCCACAGAACTGACATTCACGTGATTCCCGAGGAGGCACGGCCAGAGTGGAAGACAAAGGATAGAGAAGACGAAGGCCACTCTTCCTATGGCCGGTCACGGAGAAGATCCAGGGAAGCCGGACGACGACGACGCGCAACGCGCTCGCGGAGCGATAGCAGTGCTTCCGGACGTAGACGGAGTAAGTGGGCTCTGAAAAAACATACTCTGGGGGGAAAGGATGTTAGGAAGCTCAATGCCTATGAGCTAATTAATGCTAGTGCTTCCTGGTGCCTCACCATAGCGGACCTGTCCGTACAAGACTACAAAGCCTTCTTGCAGCATCTAAAGTTTATCACAAATCGTGCGAGGGACGACCATTACAAAGACATTGCACATGTTGAGTATGATTTGGAGATCCGGAAGCTAGCGGAGACGATTGGATTCGCTGCGTTCTCGTCCAAGTACCAGAGCGAGAGCATGTCCCACTACAGCGACCAGAACCGCAGGCAGAAGAAGACGAGCTACGGTTCAGCGACATCACGAAGGAAGTCGCCATCCGGACCTGGGAAGCGCTCCTGCTACGCCTGGAACTCGGATGGGGGATGCGACCGCACAGAGGACGTGTGCCGGTTCAAACACACCTGTTCTAAGTGCGGTGGGAAGGGCCACAAACGCTACAAGTGCAAGGAGTGACTTGGACAGGAACATTTCACCGACCGGGTCGAAGCAAGTTCTGTTGTAGCTGAGCAAGAACCCTCGATTGCATATCATGCAGGTAAGTGGGTCAGTGGGCAAACTAGTGCCCAGCTGACTCAGTGGCCCAAGGCAGGTGTGTTGGACAGGGACTTGGTTGACAGGGAGACTGTCAACAGGGAGGTTGCTGAACTGGGTGCTAGCCAGCTTGGGGCTAGCAACTATGGGGAGTACTCGGCCCCTGTTAGTAGCCAGGGGCTCGTACACAGCGTGAGCAGGAGCAGCAACACATGGAATGACAGTGATACACCAACCGACATTATGGCTGGGAGCAGCAAAACAGTTTATGACGGAGATACACTTGTTGACTTTGATGAGGACATAGGTGACATGACTGACAATGGAGACGGTGGTGGCCTGGACATTCATGTTGAGAGGAACGGCGAACATTCTGTGCACATTGATACCAATGCTAATCTGATTGTTTCTTCCAATGTACAGGAGGGAGTCTTTGAGACATGTAGCATTTGGGGTACTGTTGATATAAAAGATGTTGAGGGCCGACTGCACATTTGGGATGTAGGAGATCATATAATGGTATCTTTATCCGAGTTGATAGGTGGGAAAAAGTTCCATTTTGAAGTATATGAATCATGTTTTCGTGGCAATTGTGATTGTACCCACTTTATTGCAGGAAACCGCTCCCAGCTTAAGCCTTGAGGTTTGTAGTGGAGCTGTTCTTTAGAGGAGATAATGATCCTGACGCTATGTTTTTATTGTTAGGAGTTGTCTATGGCTTCAGGGTTATAAATGAGGATTGTGATATAACCTATAACACCAGGGAGAGGAAGCCTAGGAACAATTGGGAGCATGATATCATTTATGAGAAGTTTCATGGAGAGCTAGCTGATGGGAATATATCCAGGGTATGCAATCAGCCAAAATGTACACATTCGGTGTTTGTCGTACCGAAGGACGATGGCGGTGGTAGAACCGTCGTCGATTGTAGTAGACCAAAGGGCAACTCTGTAAACCAGTTCACACGAGGCATAGCCACTACTTTTAGCTACAAAACCATCGATACGGTCACAGACTGCATGGACAAAGGAGATTTTCTATCTACAATAGACATTAAAGATGCGTACAGAGCTGTCTCCATCCATCCATGTGACAGGCCTCGTCAGGGTCTTGCCATTGCTAGGGCGCTTACTGAGGATGGAGCCTATTACCTAGACAATAGACTTAGCATGGGCCTGTCCTCCAGTCCTTATATGTTTTCCAAAATTTCAGATTTCATTGTCAGATGTGCTCTAAGAGAGGGAGTTACTCGGGTAATTAATTACCTCGATGACTTCTGTGTATTAGGACGGAATAAATTCGAGGCGATGGGCGCCCAGAAGCTAGTGTTTGGCATTATTCGCAGGCTAGGTTTCTATGTCAGCTATAAGAAAGTGAGCCAGGCTGCCCCGCGGGTGCGGTTTCTAGGGATCATAGTTGATTCTGACAAGTTAGAACTCACCCTCCCGATAGATAAATTAGACAAGATGAGACGGGTACTTGAGACAATGAGGGTCGGAGGAAAGCTTCGAAGAAGGAGCTGGAACAGGTCGATGGAATCCTAGCCCACTGTGCAAATGTGATCAGGGGCGGGCGAACCTTTACGAGAAGGATATTTGATATGTCCGCAAAACTCAGGGAGGGCCACCATAGGGTTAGGCTGGCCAAGGGGGTGCGTGAAGACCTGGAATGGTGGATCACATTCTCTGGCCACTCTAACGGTAAGGCCAAAATTCTTGGCCACTTTGCCCCCCTGATCTCCTCTTACAGTGATGCATCTGGATGGCGCTCTCCATGGTAATGACTGGTTAGTCGGCTCCTTTGTCGAAGCTGATGATAGATTGTTGGCTGGCTATGTGGGTCACCACCACTCGAGCCCCGAGGGCCATGTCACTTCAGCTCATATAAATGTTCACGAGATGGCGGCAGTGTACGCAGCCTGCGAGAGGTGGTCGCATAAATGGTCGGATGCAACTGTTGTTATGGTTACGGATAGTGCTGTCGTGCTGGCCGCTCTGAGCACAGGCAGATCTAGATCAACTGGCATCATGTACTATCTCAAGAGGTTGTTTTGGATGGCCGTTGAGAGGAATTTTGAGTTTAAGTCTGTTTATATTCGCAGTAGGGATAATGTCATCTGTGACTCTCTAAGCCGCCTTGACGACAGTGCTAGTAACACAAGAATTTTGAACGCTGACCCGGAAGGCGTCCTTTGCTGTAGGGCTAAACTGTGTTACACTCTACTTTCTTACAGAGATATCTCAGCTGAGAAGTGAGCAAAAGTCTTATCAGGACCATTTCTACACGCCGAATTCGGTAACAACAAGGGCGGTTCAAGTCAAGAGATACCTGGACTTTGTAGACACTTTCAGTTCTAATCGCGCTCCTGTTCCATGTTCAGATGAGCAGGTCGCCCTATATGCAACTTGGCTCGCCCGCACTATGAAGTATTGCTCAATCAAGAATTACCTGAGTGGTTTAAATTATTTTCTAAGACAGAATGGCGCTCAGCCGATTGACTATAACAGTTTTATTATATCCTCAACACTTAGGGTGATTAAGCGGGTCAAGGGTGATGCCCCAAACCGGGCTAGACCCCTGCTGCCGTCAATGATGAAAAGGATATTTGCTATGCTGTGCACCTCCCCGGGCCATACAGCTTGGAGAGCTGCAATTCTGGTTTCCTTTAGAGCCCTTCTGAGGAAGGCTCAAGTGACCCTGTCAGACTCGACTCTTCAGAGGCGGGATTTTGAAATCTTTGACTGGGGTATGGTAATAACTATTAGGAAGAGTAAGACCATCCAGTATGCTGAGAGAGTCCTGGAGGTCCCCGTTGCTCGCTGTGCGGATCCGGGGATGTGCGCTGTGCATTGGGTCGAACGGCATTTCACTCAGCTTCCCGCTGGACCCTCGGAGGAAGCATTCAGGCTCCCTGATGTGGAAGGGGGGTTCGACACCTATGACTTTATTTACCAGCAAACGCTAAAGACTTTTGCTTCAAGGGCCGGTATGGATGTGGAGGATTTATCTTCACATTCCCTGCGCCGGGGTGGCTGCACCTTTTTATCCTTATGTGGGGCCACTGTGGAAGAGATCAAAGTGCAGGGGGACTGGGCGTCTGAGACAGTCTACGCATATCTAAAAAAAACCTTATCTGTCCGGATTATGGACGACATGAGGGTCGCAGCCACCTTGTCCACTGAGACAGCTTGATTGGTTTGGGTGGTAGCTTTCGGCTTCCTTTGGCATTTATCGCTCAGCCCGGAGTCGAATAAACGATCCAACCCAATCTGCTGGTCTCCTTCTCATTCGTAGGGAAGTCTTATATTATATATAATCTACTATATACATATAAACGCTCGGAGAATTATTTATTATTTATTTATTCGATTTGCTCGAGTTAAATATTATCCAATCGCCATCTTCCGGCCTCTTGCTGCATCCTTTGGCCCCGGCGCTTGGTCACGAGACGGTCAAATCGTCACTTGCCTCCAGTTTTTTGCTTTTGAATTAGGTAGGGCATTTATCGCTCAGCCCGGAGTCGAATAAACGATCCAACCCAATCTGCTGGTCTCCTTCTCATTCATAGGGAAGTCTTATACAGTAAAACCTCTCTAAATCGACCGACCATGGGACCATCTTGAAATGGTCCCATTAGGGAGGTGGGAGGTTTTTTATTATTGTTACAATGTATTGTATCGGCGATTTTTTGGAACCCAAATAAAACGATCGATGTAGGGAAGTGGTCGATCTGTGGAGGTGGTCGGTTAGAGAGGCGTTACTGTATTATAGAACTCAACCCACACTGTGTACTGTTTTGGGTTAAGTGTCAGACGGATAATGCATATAATTAGGCACTGTGTACTTAGTAAATAAATATATCGACGGTTGCGGAGAGTGAGGCTGCCTTCAAAGTTGTTGACGGTGAATGTTATCAGAGCCCAGAAGATGGGATATTAAGGTTGGCTATGAGGTGTGGTTGCTAGGCGACGTACGGTAGAAGATTAATAGGCCCCCAGGAGAATAATGAACTACCATATATAATTACACTGATAACGCACACTATCTCTCCCACTGCCCATACACACTCACACGCACTCACACTCACATGCTTACTCACATTATTATTCACATTCACACACTCACTCACTCACACATACTTACTCATTGTCATATTCACATTCACACGCACTCACTCACACACACACACATTCATATTCACATTTGCACATGCACACACCCACATATGCAGGCATTCTCACGCATTCACTCACACATACTTACTCACATTCATATTTACATTCACACACACACTCACTCACACATACTCACATTCATATTCACATTCACACATGCACACACCCACATATGCACAGATTCTCACGCATTCACTCACACATACTTACTCACATTCATATTTACATTCACACACACATTCACTCACACATACTCACATTATTATTGACATTGACCCACTCACTCACTCACACATACTTACTCACATTCATAGTCACATTCACACCCACACTCACTCACACATACTCACATTCATATTGACATATACACACAAACACACCCATATATGCACACATTCCCACACATTCACTCATATACTTACTCACATTCATAGTCACATTCACACACACACTCACTCACACATACTCACAATCACATTGACCTATACACACAAACACACCCATATATGCACACATTTCCACACATCCACTCACATACTTACTCACATTCATAGTCACATTCAAACACGCACTCACTCACACATACTCACATTCATATTGATATTGACCCACTCACTCACTCACACATACCTAGTCACATTCATATTTACATTCACCCCCACACTCACTCACACATACTCACATTCATATTCATATTCACATTCACACATGCACACACCCACATATGCACGCATTCTCATGCACTCACTCACACATACTTACTCACATTCATATTTACATTCACACTCACACTCACTCACACATACTCACATTCATATTGACATATAGACACGCACACACCCATATATGCACACATTTCCACACATTCACTCACACATACTTACTCACATTCATATTTAGATTCACCCCCACACTCACTCACACATACTCACAATCACATTCATATTCACATTCACACACGCACACACCCCCATATGCACACATTCCCACACATTCACTCACACATACTTACTCACATTCATATTTACATTCACACCCACACTCACTCACACATACTCACATTCATATTGACATTGACCCACTCACTCACTCACACATACTTACTCATATTCATATTTACATTCACACCCACACTCACTCACACATACTCACATTCATATTGACATTCACACATGCACACACTCACACATACTTACTCACATTCATATTGACATATACACACAAACACACCCATATATGCACACATTCCCACACATTCACTCACATACTTACTCACATTCATAGTCACATTCACACCCACACTCACTCACACATACTCACATTCACATTCATATTCATATTCACACCTGCACACACCCACATATGCACACATTCTCATGCATTCACTCACACAATCTTACTCACATTCATAGTCACATTCACACATGCACTCACTCACACATACTCACATTCATATTCACATTCACACATGCACACACCCATATATGCACTCACATGCTCACACACTTGCGCACTGTTGCAAGTAGGTACCCTTCCTGATATGACCTTATAATTTATATGATAGGATGTAAGACGACAACAAACAAACAAACTCAGACACTCACTTGCATACTTACACACTCATATTCACATATTCATACATAGTCAAGTACTCACACACAGTCACTCACACACACATACATGCTCATACTCGCATGCACTCACACTCACTCATTCACACACTTACATGTGTACTCACACACTCATGTTCACACATTACACACTCACCCATTCACTCATACCCTCACGTGCTCACTCACACACTTACACCCATAGTCTTATATTCATATTTACATCCACTCACCCACTCATGCACATGCACTCACACATACACACTAACACACTTATAAGCTCACAATCACTTTTTTGTTTTGTTTGTTTAACGTCCCCCCCCTCCCAGCACAAAAAGGAGACATCGGCTATTGAGGGTCTCACAGATACAAAGGTACACTCACACACTCACATACCCACACATGTACTCACACACTCACAGTCACACACACTCACGCACACTCACACTTACACTCACACATCACATTCACAAACAGTCATTCTTACACACACCCATAAACTCACATACTTATACACACTCATAATGATATATATGTTCACAGTCACAGTCACACTTACACACACTCATGTATGTACATCTCACAGTCACACACACTCATACATTCACACACTTATACACACTCGCACATTCACCCACCCGCACATGTTCACACACACTCATAATATACTGACACTCTCACGACTTCATATCCATTCACTCACAGACTCACCCACACTCATTCATTCACACACTTACACACACTCACACAAACACACATTCACACACTCAGAAACCCACCCACTTACAGATTCACCCACACATTCTCAGTCACTCACTCATTCACACACTTACACACACCCACACAGACGCTCACACACACTTACATTCAGACACGCGCTCACTCAAGCCACACACACACTCACTCATTCACTCAATCGTTTACACACTCAATCACACGCTCACCCACACACCCAGGCATTCACACACTTACTCACTTACTCACTTACTCAAACAAACATGCATGCACACTCAAACACACGCTCACACATAGCCTCATCAACACACTCTCACTCACTCACTCATTCACACACTTAGACACACACACTCACACGTACTCACACACTCACACAAACAAACATTCACACACACTCAAACACACGCTCACACATAGCCTCATCAACACACTCTCACTCACTCACTCACTCATTCACACACTTAGACACACACACTCACACGTACTCACACACTCGCACAAACAAACATTCACACACACTCAAACACACTCTCACACATAGCCTCATCAACACACTCTCACTCACTCACTCACTCATTCACACACTTAGACACACACACTCACACGTACTCACACACTCACACAAACAAACATTCACACACACTCAAACACACGCTCACACATAGCCGCATCAACACACTCTCACTCACTCACTCACTCACTCACTAACTCATTCACACACTTACACACACTTACTCACACACTCACACAGATAAAATATTCACGCACCTTGACCCAGGCAAACGCTCGCTCACAGTCTTACTCACTCGCTACACACTCTCACTCACTCACTCACTCACTCACTCATTCACTCACTGAATCATTTACACACATACCCACACACTCACACACTTAACCACTAATTACAACATGCATCTATTATTAATAATAATAGTGTTAACGCCAGAGCATTTTAGGGAGCAACATATGTTCTCGGCCTCATCAGTGCTAATCAGTGAAGTAGTGGCATGAGTCACCCACACACCACCTGGCGAGTCTCCAAGGAAACGCTGATTAGCCTGAGACTAGTGATAGGCGAGGTAATGTACCCGGCAGGTGTGCCGAATTATCTTATCAACATCGTGACGTCATGTACCGTGATACACAGTTCTTTTAATACACAGTGTAGACAACTTAAATTAAGATGAGATTCCATGTACGTCGTATGCGGCATGCAGATGTCAATGTGGATGCAGCATGCAAGTGCCATCTTCGGTCGTTCTTGCTTCAAATAGGTGAAGGAAAGTCAAAGTTCCTGTATGCTCTATGGCAAATGGACCAGCCTGCACATTCACATTCACACCGATCGATCACTGGATCGATCCACTTGCCGCATTCGCATTCCCCATTTGTATTCGTATTCGCATCCACACATGGAACTACGACTGTGCATTTACATGTTTTTCCATTTTTTGTCAAATTCAAATTTGCATTTGCTTATGCATTTGCATTTATTTGCATTTGCATTTGCATTTGCATTTGCATTCGCATTCACATTCACATTCGCATTCGCATCTGGATACCGCATATATGGAATCTTACTTTATGCCCGGTACACACCTCCCGTATAAAACCTAAAACTGCCCGTTTTGCGACTAAGTTTGAGTTTTAGTCGGTTTCAGTTGTTAGGTGTGTGACCCCCTAGCACACCAGAGCCTTGCGATTCGCGTATAAAACTCAGTTTTAGGGCTTAAAACTCAAATCGCAAGACATTCGAAAAATGAATCGGGCCATTCGAGAAACAGTATATGTGAGCGGTCAGTCGTATCTTATACGGTATATGTGTGATACCCATCGTCCGTTTGCCATCCAAGTCCTCATCCATTTCCCTCTCTTCCATGCCCCTCTCTTCCATTCCCCTCTCTTCCATTCTCTCTCTTCCATTCCCGCTCTCCCATTCCCCCTCTTCCATTCCCCTCTCTTCCATTCCCTCCTCTTCCATTCACCCCTCTCCCATTCCCCTCTTCCATTCCCCTCTCTTCCATTCCCCTCTCCTCCATTCCCTCTCTTCCATTCCCCCCTCTCCCATTCCCCATCTTCCATTCCCCTCTCTTCCGTTCCTCCTTTCCCTTCCCCCTCTTCCATTCCACATGCAAGAGGGGGATGGAAGAGGGGGAATGGAAGAGGGGGAATGGAAGAGAGGGGATGGAAGAGGGGGAATGGAAGAGGGGAAAGGAAGATGGGGAATGCAATGGGGGGGGACAAACAGGGGGGACGCAACAGGGGGACGCTAGAGGGGGGAACGCAACAGGGGGATGGAAGGGGAGGGGGGAATGGAAGAGGAGGGGAATGGAAGAGGGGGAATGGGAGAGGGGGAATGGAAGAGGGGGAATGGAAGAGAGGGGAATGGAAGAGGGGGAATGGAGAGGGGAATGGGAGAGAGGGGAATGGAAGAGGGGGAATGGAAGAGGGGGAATGGAAGAGGGGGAATGGAAGAGGAGGGAATGGAAGAGGGGGAATGGAAGAGGAGGGAATGGAAGAGGGGAATGGGAGAGGGGGAATGGAAGAGGGGGAATGGAAGAGGGGGAATGGAAGAGGAGGGAATGGAAGAGGAGGGAATGGAAGAGAGGGAATGGAAGAGAGGGGAATGGAAGGGGGGAATGGGAGAGGGGGAATGGAAGAGGAGGGAATGGAAGAGAGGGGAATGGAAGAGAGGGGAATGGAAGAGGGGGAATGGGAGAGGGGGAATGGAAGGAGGAGGAATGGAGAGAGGAATGGAAGAGGGGGAACGGAAAGAGGGGGAACGGAAGAGGGGGGAACGCAACAGGGGAACGCAACAGGGAGGAACGCAACAGGGGGAACGCAAGAGGGGGGAACGCAAGAGGGGAACACAAGAGGAGGGAATGGAAGGGAGGGAATGGAAGAGAGGGAATGGAAGAGAGGGGAATGGAAGAGGGAACGGAAGAGAGGGAATGGAAGAGAGGGAATGGAAGAGAGGGAATGGAAGAGAGGGGAATGGAAGAGGGGGAATGGGAGAGGGGGGAATGGAAGAGGAGGAATGGAAGAGGGGGAATGGAAGAGGGGGAACGGAAGACGGGGGAACGCAATAGGGGGAATGCAACAGGGAGAATGGAAGACGGGGAAACGCAACAGGGGGAGCGCAACAGGGGGAACGCAACAGGGGGGAACGCAACAGGGAGGAACGCAACAGGGGGGAATGCTAGAGGGGGGAATGCAAGAGGGGGAACGGAAGGGGAGGGGGGAATGGAAGAGAGGAGAATGGAAGAGAGGGGAATGGAAGAGGGGGGAATGGAAGATGGGGGAATGGAAGAGAGGGAATAGAAGAGAGGGGCATGGAAGAGAGGGGAATGGATGAGGACTTGGATCTCAAACGGTATATGTGAGCGCCCCAGTCTTTAGCAGTCGGTATATGTGTGTTGTCCGTGTTTTCGGGAAACGGGTCGGGTCGGGTCGGGTCGAGTTGTGACGGGTCGCGTCGGGCAGTCAGTTTTAGCGCGTGAATCGTATACGGGAGGTGTGTGCCGGGCATAAAGTCTGTTTGTTGAAAGTTGCGATATGATAATCCAATGGCTTTGAGTTTCTGCCAGATTTCTTAGGTAAATATATTATTAGGTGGGTCTTTATAATCTGCTTTTCTTTTAGTTTGAAATAATTAGAGTTTTAAATAGTCTTGTTTTGAGATATTTGAAGTAGGAGCAACAGCATTAATTTGGGGACCGGTCGCGGTGACCGAATCGGTAGAGCGCAGGCTTTCCGTAAGGAAGGTCGGGAGTTCGAATCACAGCTGAGTTTAACCAATGACTTATAAAATGTATGCTAGTCGCTACCTAGTTTAACCATTTCGTTCTAATTCCCAATGTTTTCCATATTATTCCGTGTTGATTTCCTGGGCCTTCCGCAGGTCGCCGCCGCCTCTCTGTCCCTCCGCCGGTTGACCGCCTCCGTTAGATGAACCCCGGGCTAAGGACGGACAACCAGAGTTCCAAATATCTACGGGTTCTGCCCCTCCTGCATTTAATATGTATTTGTTACTCTCCTAGTTTACTGGCTCCTCCCCTGCCGCATTTAGCTGTATATTACTTAATGTTATTCCAAACAAAGCAACCGGTGTACTCCACTGCTGACACTTATAAACACCCGAGATATTGCTACTTGTTATTCAAGTTTAAGTTAATAAGGTGGTTATTGGTTCCCCAGAGGGGGGGTGATAGGATTCATACAGCCCGCTGGACAGAAGGCCCTTAATAACAGAGATAATAATGAATCATTACTAGAGAGTTGACCATAGTGGTTAATATGCTAAGGGACTGGTGGATAGTACGGAATGCAAGGAATGTTTCAATCACTTGTAAGAGCTCACAACTTTATTTCTGTTCCTACCAATACAATCTAAGTTTTCCAACATCACTGATATGAATAAATACTTCCCCTCCCATCTTTTAGAGTTAAGGAAGTTTTGAATATCCGCAATTAAAGCCTATATGCCATCTAAACCATCAGAGCGAGCTTAAGGCATGTCTGATCGGTCCAAGCCCGACCGCTCAACCATTCCACATTGCTAGGAGAGTAGCGCGAGACGTTGCAGCGCATCTCCTAGCAACGAGTTACAGCAGTGAACCCTTGCCCGCATTTGATGGCCAATGTGGGTTTGTCTTGGCGAGCAGCCCACATTTCCAAATGGGGATTGTTCAACCCAAGCCCGCACCGGCCACAGCTCGATTATAGTTGCGCCCACTTCACGAGCATGGTGACTGGCCTTTTTTTTTTTCTTTTTTTTTTTGTGACAAGTTTTTTATTCTGCCCATAATGTATAAGCTCCCGTGAGGGTGCTTGTTTTCAACGCTGGACAGCTGTGGTACTGGATTGGTCTGGTCCCGCACTCAAGAGTCTTTACCTGATTTTTCTCGGGCCAACCTTTGCGGTTTTGGGTGTTAGTAGTTTCTATATTAGTTTTTTTGAATTTTCAAAGTTTTTTCCTAACCTGTATATGATAACTTAGCCTACTATGTACATCTACGCAGATGACATACAGGCCTGTGGGAGAGGATCCCATCCCATTGTGGTTTATTACAGCATCCTTTCACCCATGCCCTGTCCTTAGATAGTACACCAGTGTGCCAGAACTCCCCTGGACCCTTCAGGACTGTGACTAGGTGGGATGGCTGTGTTGTATGGTTAGCCATTTCGTATTTCAGGGTGATTCGGATGCATGACCGTGGCCTGCCTGGTTCTGCTTTGGATTGTGCCAGTACACATACCCAGACGGACTGCGCCCTATGGTGATAGTCATTTCGAATTCCTTAGTACTTAGTAGGGCTAGTTTCCGTATTTGTAATATCTACCATCTTTTCTGGCCGGTCTTTTGCTTTTTGTGCCAGAACACAGCAAGCAGTGACTGCGCCCAAGATCAGGTGAGATAATGTTTCTTCAGTAGGTGGTTGTGTATTATGTTTTCTTTAAGGACCTTTTATAGTGGTCCATGCTTTTGATTGCCCGTTGTTGTGTGGGTTGATTATTCCAGGCATGTGCCGCCATGGCAAACACACTTCTCTCATAAATTTTGGTGTTACTTATTGCTGTCAGTAGCACTGGGTCTGCCATTTGCCTGGTGTCCCTACGGGGGGTTGCTGTGTAGCCTGGTTTTGTGGTGTAATGGTGTGCCAGTATTTTGAGGTGCGTTTCCCTTCTACTTGTTAGTAGTGTTGCATTGCATTTTTTGTGTAATTCGATTGTGGGATATCTTTTGTTCACCTGAAGCCATACTTTGAGGGCTCTATTTTGTAGCACCTGTAGTTTGTTTAATAGTTTAGTATTTCCTCCCATGTATACTACATCGCCATAGTCAAAGTAGGGGAGGATCATGCCTTTATATATTTTAATTGCCATGCTTTCAGTCATGTAGTATCTCAGTTTAGCCAGTAGCCATATTTTATGGTTTACTTTTTTGACAGTATTTGTTATGCAGAGGTCATAATTTAGGTGTCTGTCTAGATCCACTCCCAGATATCGGTAGTTGTCTACTTGTTCTAGTTCGGTGTTTCCCAGAAGACACTTTATTTTCTCATTACTTGTTAGCCTGGTACCAAATAGTACTGTTTTTGACTTGCTGTTGTTTATGGTTATCCTATTTAGTTGGCACCACTCGATTAGTTTTGTTAGTGTTAGATTCAGTTTCATTTCTATTTATTCGGTTGTTTTGCCTGCAGCATATACCACGGTGTCATCTGCATATAGTTGGATGTTTTCAATTTCTAGCCAGTTGTTTAGATCCTTAATATATATGAGGAAGAGAAGTGGCCCCAGGACTGACCCTTGGGGTACTCCGCAAGTTATCTTTTCCTCATTGGATATGGATCCATTTACTGTGGTGCATTGCTTTCTGTTTTCTAGATAGCTCGCTAGCCATTTTCCTGTTACTCCCATTATTCCAGTTTGGGTTAGTTTGCTCCTTAGGATAGGGTGGTCCACCGTGTCAAACGCTTTGCTGAAGTCTATGAACGCTGCACCCACTAGGTTCTTTTTATTGATACTGTTTGCAATATCAGTTATTAAGTTAGCAATTGTTTTTATTGTCGAGTGGTATTTTCTAAAACCGCCCTGTTTACTGTTTAATATTTTGTGTTCGTTTAGGTGGTCCATAATATGTCTATGCATTATTTTTTCCATTAGTTTACCAGGCAGTGGGAGTATGGAGATCGGTCTATAGTTTCCCAGTACCTGTTTATCCCCTCCTTTGTGGAGCGGTGTTACTTTGGCTAGTTTCCAGCAGTCCACATAAGTACCTTCTGTGAACGATTTGTTGTATAGCTCACATATAAAATCTGGGATGCATCCGAATGCATCTTTCAATACTATACTCGAGGTATTTTCAATGCCCGAAGGCTTGTTGCAATCAATTGATTTTATGAGCTCACTTATCTCTTTTATTGTGGTTGTGCAATCTCCAATGTCTGTGTTGAATTGTTGCGCTTTCGTGGTCCAGTTTGTGTTGAATTGTTTGGATAGTTTATTGCCTATGGTTGAAAAATGTTTGTTCATTATATTAGCAGTATCGTTGTTGCTGATTTCCACCCCCTCATTGTTGTAAAGGGTAATCCATTCTTTATTTTTATTATTTGGTATGAGTATTTTCACATTGTTCCAGAATTTGTGTGAGTTTTTTCCCCATTGCTGGTCTTGTTTGACAATGTACCGTCTTTTGGCTTTTCTCACTGATTTCTGGCTACGATTTCTTGCTTTGTGGTAGTTTTCTATGTCTAGTAGTTGCTCGCTTGCTTTGGCTAATTTGCCTGTTTTATATTTGTCCATAATTAGGTTGATTAATTCTGGGGTTACCAATGGGTCTTGGTTGTTTTTGATTTTAAGTTTTTTTATTGGGCAGGTAGTGTCCAGATGCTTTCTGACTTCCCCAATGATATAGTTCCATTGGTCATTTACACCTATCTCAGTTGGAAATGGCAATTTAATTTTCTCTTTCAGATGAGTTTCTAGTGCCTCTTTTGTGTAGTTTTTGTATGATCTACCCATACGGGGAGTAGTTTTGTTTTTTGTTTTTATTTTCTTTCTAGTAACATATATCAATTCATGATCGCTAATGCCCCAGTTTATTGTTCCTGAGGTGTGGGTATGATTTGAGTCTGTTATTATTAGGTCTATTATCGAGCTGTTTTCTCCAAGCCTTGTTAGCTCACTCATTTTTTGCTTTAACCCTCTGCCTTTGATTAAGTTCTCTAGTGAGTGTTTGTTTTTGTTGTTTGTTTTGTAGTTTATGTTGAAATCCGCTAGTAAGAATATCTCCGCCTTCGTCAGTTTCGACACACTTTCTAGGGATGTCTCCAGTTGTGCGATGAAGTCTTCGATGTTTCCATTTGGCGGTCTATATAGACTCCCTACAGCTATATTAGCTTGTTTTTCATTTTGTATGAGTGTCCATACTAGTTCAATATTTGTGTCTGATCTGTTTGCTTCTTGTAATGGCTTATGTTCGGAGGTTAGGTATTTTTTGGTGTATATTGCAACTACTCCGCCCCTCTTTTGTATTTGTGCATTGGTCAGTGTTTTTCTATCCTCTCTCACAAACCTGTACCCACCAATCTCTAGTAGTTGGTCACTATGCAGTTCATGAAACCATGTTTCTGATAGTGTTAACACATCAAATTTACAGATATCTAAGTGTAGTTTAATGCTGTCAATTTTGTTGTAGGCGCTTTGGCAGTTTAGATGGGCAAAATGCATGCCTTTGCCTAGTCTACAGCCTTAATAGGATAAGAGAAAGACTGGTTTTCTTAGTATCATTATAACTGAGTTTAACCAATGACTTACAAAATTGATACTAACACAATTGATACTTACACAATTGATGATACTTGCTACCTAGCCAGGCGGACCACTTTAATAGGATAGGGGAACGACTGGTTTGCGTAGTATGATAATAATATGACTGAGTGGAATATCAGGCTATGGTGCCAGCTGGTCGACCTTCCAATGAAGCAACACTATAAAGCCATCATGAGTCTGTACTGTCAGAAGTCGGTACCCACCTTCGTATGACTTTAGATGTTGCCAATGCATAAAACCCTAGCGAACAAACACATCGTCATATTACCTTAGATGTTGCCAAGACATAAAACCCTAACAAACAAACCTATTTGTATTCTCATCACATCCACATGGATACAATTAAGTCCCTAAGTGTGTGTCCTACCGTCGACTTGGAATACCTGTCTGCAGGAAGGGAATTCACCTTGTCCTAACTAACACCACTAGCCAGGGCTCTTATCACGTGACTGGAATCAGTCACATTCTCCCCTCCCCCCCTCTCGGTCTCCTCCCGGCCTCACCCGCGAATACAAGTGACAAAGACGAGGTAAGAGTATGTTAAGCCATGCCACTTAGACTCATCTGACAAAGACTAAGTAAGAGTAGGGTAAGCATCGCCACTCAGATACACGTAATAAATACTAAATAAGAGTAGGGTAAGCCGCATGGCTTACCCTACTGATGCATGTGACAAAGACTAAGTACGGGTAGGGTAAGCTAAGCCACTCGCATACACACGATAAATAATAAAAAAGAGTAGGGTAAGCCATTCCACTTAGACGCATGTGACAAAGACTAAGTAAGAGTATGGTAAGCCTCGCCACTCAGATACACGTGATATATACGAAATAATAGTATGGTAAGCCATGCCACTTTAGAATAGATGCTTGTGACAAAGACTAAGTAAGAGTAGGGTAAGCCTCGCCACTCAGATACACGTGATAAATACTAAATAAGAGTAGGGTAAGTAATGCCACTTAGACGCATGTGACAAAGACTAAGTAAGCGATGCCATTCGGATACACTCAACCAAACAAAGACTCGGTAAATCTTAGTTGAAATCACCAAAATGATCCAGTAATTGAATAAATCGGGTATGCATGAAGCTATCGTTTATTCTTTAAACAACAAAAAATGTTCAAACAAAAAAACAACCCATTTCTTTATGGTAATATATTTAAAAGGACATATTCATGCCTTTATTCCTTCCATCTGGTCATTGAGCAATATCAGGGAACCTATGTGGCTAGTGCGCAGGTGCGGGGAGAACCCGGAAGTGATGACGTCTTTTATAGGACAACTAAAATGACCAGTTTACAAAAGTTCAGTTAGCAGCTATAAATAGGAGCGGGTTGCATCATCCCCCCCACCCCCACCCCCACCCACCCACACCTCGAATGGTCCATCTGGGCAATAAGGGTTGACCTTCAGCGAGTGTCTTGCTGTGACCTCTGGGTAACCTTGACCTAAATTCCAAAACCCTGTACAAATACAAAATATCAATGAATAAAAGGTACTAGTTAAGGAAATGTGGTATGTGAGGGAATATGTTTTCAGGAAGCCCACTGCCCAAGTCAGTTGCAGTTGCCAGTTGTAAACATTCACCATCCAGGGGAAGTACTCTTGCGCAATGTTATGGCCACACAGTTGAGCTGTTCACGATATCCCAACCAGTCCAATAGCTTTTGAGGGTTTCTGTTAGGTTACAATATTCATTGATTAAGCAGAGAAAATTCCAATCACAAACAATTAGTCCAGTCCTCTGTGCCCTTTAGATATTAGGAGTTTTGGTCACATGGCAGCCATTTTGTCTGACGTCATATTTAGACCCTTTGCGGTTCTCATATTTTGGCCTACTTTTGATATGCTATTCTCTGGAATTATTTCTAGGAATTATTTTAGGGTTAGTCTGCATAATGATCCTACTACTGTCCTACTAATGCCGGATGGGTAGCAACAAGTATCAAGTTTTAAGTAATTGCTTTCACTCGGCCAGGAATCAGTGGTCCACAACTGGTTAATCAAAGGCTGTGGTAAGTGCTGTCCTGCCTGTGGGAAAGTGCATATAAAATACCCCTTGCTACTTATCAGAAAGAGTAGCCTATGTGGCGGCAGCGAGTTTCCTCCAAAGAAATATGTCAGCATCACCATACGTTTGATGCCCAATAGCCGATGATAAAAATCAGTGTGCTCTGGAGGTGTGGTTAAATAAAACAAACTTCTGACTCGGCCAGGCTTCGAACCTGGGAGTTTGAATCTGAATCCAACAACCGGCCACCTGGGAACCAGGTATGCAACTCAATCAATCATGCAGTCTGTCAGGCTCCACTGATTTCAAGATTTACGATTGGTTGGATGGTTGGAGTTTTACGTCCTGGCAACATATAAGGTCATATCAGAACGGCTGGATTTACGAGGCTCCTAGTAGATAACTGATTGCTTGCGACTGTTTTTTGTGTTTTCTTCTTCTCTCTTTTTGTGTGTGTTAGGTGCTGGGCGAGCTTCTGGATATATCACAATCAATATTGCCCCGAGGTAAGGGCCGGCGAACTGCAGCAGCTCGCCATGTTTTGCGTTACTGCAGCAGTGGGCAGTGTTGCCTAGCGACGGCTGTTCACGTGTGTCATTTCCGCCACCCGCGCACACTGGGGGCGGGGGGGGGGGGGGGTGTGTGGAGGTGAGTGAGTGTGTGTGTGTGTGGAGGTGTGTGTGGAGGTGTGTATGGAGGTGAGGGAGTGGGTGTGGGTGTGCAGGTGTGTGGAGGTGGGTGAGTGTGTGTGTGCAGGTGGGTGAGTGTGTGAGTGTATATGTATAGAGGTGAGTGTGTGTGGAGGTGTGTGTGGAGGTGTGTGTGTGGAGGAGGGTGAGTGTGGGTGAGTGTGTGCGGAGGTGTGTGAGTGTGGCTGTGTGTGGAGGTGGGTGAGTGTTTGGAGGTGAGTGCGTGGAGGTGGGTGTGTCTGGAGGTGGGTGAGTGTCTGGAGGTAAGTGTGTGGAGGTGAGTGAGTGTGTGGGTGGGTGTGGAGGTGTGTGTATGGAGGTGAGGGAGTGGGTGTGCAGGTGGGTGAGTGTGTGTGTGCAGGTGGGTGAGTGTGTGAGTGTATATGTGTAGAGGTGAGTGTGTGTGGAGTTGGGTGTGTGCAGGAGGGTGAGTGTGGGTGAGTGTGTGCGGAGGTGTGTGAGTGTGGGTGTGCGTGGAGGTGGGTGAGTGTTTGGAGGGGAGTGCGTGCAGGTGGGTGTGTCTGGAGGTAGGTGAGTGTGTGGAGGTAAGTGTGTGCAGGTGGGTGAGTCTGTGGAGGTGGGTTTATGGAGGTGGGTGTGTGGAGGTATGTGTGTGGAGGTGTGAGTGTGGAAGTGGATGAGTGTGTGGAGGTGAGTGTGTGTGGAGGTGGGTATGTGGGTGGAGGTGAGTGTGCCGGGAGGTGTCTGTGGAGGTGTGTGTCTGGGTGTGTGAGTGTGGAAGTGTGTGAATGTGTGGAGGTGGGTGAGTGTGTGGAGGTGAGTGTGTGTGGATGTTAGTGTGTGTGGAGGTGTGTGGAGGTGGGTGAGGGTATGGAAGGTGAGTGAGTGTGGAGGTGGGTGAGTGGGTGGAGGTGGGTGTGTGGAGGTGGATGGGTGGAGGTGTGTGTGTGGAGGTGTGAGTGTGGAGGTGGGTGAGTGTGAGTGCGGAGGTGAGTGAGTGTGTGGAGGGGAGGGGAAGTACCGTAATGCAGGAGTTACTGATTGAAAGTTGCACGCCATGTGATGAATCAAGGCAGACGTCATTGGATTCGTGGAATTAAGAGGGTTCTGAATGATCTTCCAGTCAGCACAGGATCTCCCCGGATATCAGTGTGAACGGATTTGCGGTGTAGTGAGAAGATAATGAAATATGTATATATATATATATATATATATATATATACATATTTCATTATCTTCTCAATATATATATATATATATATATGTGTCTCTTGGTTGTCCATCGGTGGTGACAACGACAGCAAGTCATCATTTGTTGTGAACTTGTTGATGACTGATGAGTCCAATTTGTGCTCGGAATGTGCGGTGACACGTTGGACCTGTGTTGTAGCTGCTGTCACTGTCTCAGTGAGTTTGCTAGATGAAGGAGATAATATGTTCTCTGCTGACGCTTTTGTTTAGCTTGTATAAATATATATATATATATAACATGTGTTTATGCTAATGCTAACCTATATCTTTATTGGACGACCATCATTACATATGTAAACCCAGATTGCTGCCTGGTGAATCTTTGGAGATATCATTGTTAGACTGGTCTGTGTATTAAAATCTGGCAGGTGCTGATCTATCGCATCCAAGTGGTCAGTCAATATTATCCAATCATAAAAGCAGATATATTAAAATATATGGTCATGACATGAGATCAAGGGAGTGGTACATAGCTCAGTCGGTAGAGTGTCCACCTGTGAAGGTGTCGGTCATCCTATCGATCCTGCTCAGTGGACACGATCCTGCTCAGTGGACACATCAGACTGGGTCATCATCATCATCATGCTGTCGGTAGCGATGCAACAAAGACTGCTTTCATTACTTGACTGCCACTCTCCATTTACCTCTCTGCTGTGAGAGTGATGTCCATGAGTCGGTCTTAATGTCTCTCAGCTTCAGGTTTCTCTTGATGGTATCCTTGAACCGGAGGCGAGGGCGCCCTCTCTTTCTGTAACCAGAAGACAGTTGAGAATAGAGGATCTGCTTTGGTAGCCTGCCTGATGACATCCTCATGAGGTGTCCAGTCCACCTGAGAATCTTTTTGATCAGAAGATCTTCCATAGAGGGCAGCCTCGTCCATTCGAGTATTTCCTTATTTGTCACTTTGTCCTTCCAGGTTAGCCTCTTGATTGAATGCAAATGTTGCATCATGAAGGCATGCAGCTTTTTCACCTGTCATCTGTACACTGTCCAGGCCTTCGCTGCGTATAGTAGGGTGGATAGCACAATTGCATGGTAGATCTTGCCTTTGACCGGCATGGACACATGGTGGCCGAAAGATGCGCTAGCCTTGGCCATCCTCCTCTGTATTTCAGCATCAATGCGTCCATCACTTGATAGAGTGCTTCTAAGGTAGGTGAATTCCGGAACAGAGTTCAGCTTGTTTCCATCAACCATGATATCCTCCTCTCGGGTTCTTGCAGAGTTGGGTTGGTACAGCACTTCTGTCTTCTTGATGTTAATCTTCAGGCTGAACTTCTTTGATGCATCGGAGAAAGCATCCACTACTTTCTGGATCTCTTCAGCAGAGGGGGCAACCACTGTCATCTGTGAATAGCAGCTCTCTCACCAGTATCTGAGTAGTCTTGGTTTTTGCTCTGAAGTGTGTGACACTGAATAGGTCAGTGCTCTGTCTGGACTGTATGTAGATGCCATTCCCCATGTCTCGGAAAGCCTCATCGAGCATTGCTGATAGGAAGATGGAGAAGAGTGTGGGGGCCAGTACACAACCTTGCTTGCCCCCATTGGTAACCCCAAACAATTCCGAGACTTCCCCTCCAACACTAACGTTCGCCATCATTCCTGTATGTCGAGCCTCAATCATAGTTGTGAACTTCTCTGGGCATCCATACTTCCTCAGTAGCTGCCCGGTCCTCCCAACTGTATCAAACGCCTTAGTGAAATTGACAAATACCATGTACAGTGGTTGGCCCTGCCCAATGTACTTTTCTTGTAGCTTTCAAACACAAAATATCATATCCACAGTGCTCCGGTTACCTCTGAAGCCACACTCTGACTCCGGAACTACAGGTGTTATGTGAATAGATAGTCTGTTGAGGAGGATCCTGGCGAAGATCTTGCCTGCTATGGAAAGAAGAGAGATTCCTCTATAGTTCCCACAGTCTGTTCAATCACCTTTCTTGTAGATCGTTATTTCATGAAAGCTGCCTGCAAAAGTATTGAAGTGCTGCTGGCTTTTGCAAGTTACCAGTGGCACTCTCTCAGGGAGCAAATAGAGGTTTCACACCGGCAAGAA
The DNA here is from genome assembly GCA_030323885.1 of Branchipolynoe longqiensis. NCBI lineage: Eukaryota > Metazoa > Annelida > Polychaeta > Phyllodocida > Polynoidae > Branchipolynoe > Branchipolynoe longqiensis. Next base: position 48,230,232 of record CM059191.1, on the reverse strand, counting down.
CATGTCCAGACAGGCGCAAAACTATTTGTCCCTGCATTGGCTGGTCGAGAGATGTTGGGAGTTCCATACATCAACCGCCCTTAATGCTGCCACAGTGACATGGTTTTCTGTGTAGGGTTTGCTCCCTTTGCCTTCGGTTCTGCCAAGAACCTGTACCACAAGGCAGTGGTTTACAACTCTGCAGGGCAGGGGCGTCAAACTCTCTGAGATATTGCAATACCTGCATACCCAACTGGTTCATCAAAGGTTGCGGTATATGCTGTCCTGTCTGTGGGAAAGTGCATGTAAAAGACCCCTTGCTGAAAGAGTATTCTGTGTGGCAGCAGAAATATGTCAGAATGACCATATGTTTGATTTCCAAGAGCCGATGATATGAAAATCAATGTGCTCTAGAGGTGTGTCAAATAAAACAAGGTAGTGGTAACTCATGTAACCAACTGAACACTCAGTAAGGTCCAATGATCTCAATACAGATATATTAAAATGTACGGTCATGACATGAGATCAGAACTGTCTCATAATTATTTACAATATCTTAATCACAATAGTATCTGTTGATCCTTCGTTCAAATGCCATAAATACATGGGAGCCTCCAAAACATACCTGCGGAGGATGTTCTACACATTGGTAACTTTCTGTAAAGAAACATTGCCCACAGTGTGTTCTGATTCTCCGTGTGTATGGATGTCCTCGGGCTGGTCTTCATTCTGGTCCTGCTGTGGATGCGCCTGGCGAAGCTCCTGAATCATAGAGCCAGCTCTTTGATGTTTTGTTTTTGTACATATCGATATGTCCCCATGTAGATGGCGATACACCTCTGTCAGAAGGGTGAACCATTTTAATCTCTCTAGATAACCGAGATCCTTTAATATGGGACCCATTTTAGTAGCTCTTCGCTGGACATTCAGTATTCTGGTTATGCCTCATTTTCCCTTATGGAGACCCAGACTATGTCAATTTACTCCAAATATGGGATGTCTGAATATATGTATGTGTTATATCATTCATTATGTGACTATAAATAACAAAACAATGACATGGTTTTGTTTTAACCTGACCATAGCTAGCGCCACCTCGGAACGGTTTCCTGTACTATTACCACTAACTCCCGAGTGGCCTTGTTCTACTCAATTATACAATTAAAAGTGAATCAATGAGTATTTGCACCCTGGCAATCTTTAAGGTCATATAAGGAGGGGTATACGTTTATGACAGTGCGCAGTTATGGTAGCTTTATAACGCTAGCTTACTCTGATGCAGTTCCAAAAGCACCATATATCACAATACCCTACTCAGTCACCTTATCCTGACCCAGGGCTAACCAGTCCTTGTGACATTTGTGGTGCCTCTGTTTTTGTTTTAGACCAGATCGCCCCAGACCATTGGTTATTGATTAGACAAGTGAAGTCACAACAACCACAAACACCACAGGCAAGCAAGCAAGCAGATGGGATGGCCGAATGAGTTAGAGTGTCCGTCTCCCGTGTTGGTAGATTGGTAGATCGTGGGGTTGTGGGTTCGAACCTTGGTCGAGTCAAACCAATGACTTAAAAATGTATACTTGTTGTTTCCTAACCTGATGCTTGTCATTATTAGTATAGGACAAGGACTGGTTTGGCTCAGTGTCAGGATAATGTGACTAAGTGGAATATCAGGTCATGGTGCTGGCGGCCTGGTCTCCCAGTGGGGCAGCACTATAAAGTTGCTGTGAGTGCACACTGTCACAAGTCGGTACCTGTCCTGATATGATAAACAAACAAACAAGCAGCGCCACTGGTGGGCATTGACCGTACTAAGCCACCTGGACTCTACGGCTACTGAAATCCACCAGGGGATGTGGTGCGGTGGAGGTGGGGTACGGATGCAGGTACGGGGGGGGGGGGGGGGGGGGGGGAGAAGTGAGGATTAGGGATGAGCCAGGGGGAAGGGGAGGTGGGGGGAGGGGAGGATGTCGGTGTTGAGTGTCATGGTCGACTTCCGGTTGAACGCCCTCCCGTCAGAGTGAATATAACCGTAGACTGCCCTCACGCATCCAGGCAGGCGCAGACAGGGCGGCCATTATGTCCAGTAGCACGCCCGCAGGTCTCTGCGCATGTCTCAAACTTGTGTGGGCGAGAACGAGGCCAGATATCCGTGTGTACTGTGTGACGATTTTGTCACTGTTTTGGGGGTTTAGTGGTCTAGCAACAACTGTGGTCATATCAACACTGGGGCCAATCTACCACGTGGTGACTTTATAGCACTGCCGCACTGGGTGTGACACTATGGGGTTTAGTATTCTAACAACATCGGAGGTCATATCAAGACCGGTGCCCATCTGCCACATGGTGGCTTCATAGCACTGCCGCACTGTGACACCATTGGGTTAACCATTCCAGCAACATCTGAGGTGTTATCAAGACCAGTGCCAATCTGCCACATGGTGGCACCATGGCCCGATATCCCACTCAATCATAATATCCTGGTATTGAACTAACCATTGAGATTCTTCCCCTAAATAGTCTACTGAAAGTAATGACACACATTTGGATTTTCTTGGCATATATCTGTTTTATTTTCTCTACTCTTCCTACTAGACTAGCCTACTCCTATTTACATATCATAGGCTTGTACGTAGCTGTGTGGTGTGCTGTGTCGTGTGGAGCTAGCGTGTTAAACATGACACTATCCATGCTTCCCGATCTAACCACCATTAACATGTTAATGTTTATATTTAGGATAGTTATTGAACTAAATGTTTCATAGTACATACTAAGCTCTTTGAATATATTGTAAGTTTAATAACATTTGCAGATGGCATATGCCAAAATTGTCAGGATTGATCCACATGAATTCCTATTTGCATATCTCACTACGGTATCCAATTAACATTTGTCACGATTCCAGGTAAATTCAATGATTCGGTGAAATGAACAACTGTTTTTGTAAGTTTTCTTATTGTGACTAACCGGATGTTGTGGCCTAATTGGTTAGACCACTGTCTGGATTCCCATTTGGTAGGTCGTGGGTGTGAACCCTGGCTGAGTCAAACCAATGACTTACAATACCTGTCACTACCTAGCCTGGTACTTGAGATTAATCAGGTTGGAGAGCTTACCTCGTTTGGGCTATGGTGGTTAGACTACCTCATTTGACCCCCGGTTCAATTACCAAGATCAAATTTGATATAGGATTAATGTGCAGGTTCACAAATATGGTTGTGGCACACTGAATTTTGGGATGTTTTCAGATTGGAATAGAAAGCAAAGATTTATATCTAATTTCCTGAATATTTAAAGGGTATTTAGTTGGGACCGGATTGAGTAAATTAACAGTGAATATTAGCAAATAATTCATTAGTTACAACAAAACTTCCCATGATAGTACTGTGTTTGTATAGCCATGAAACCCAAACAATATGGCACCTCCAGTCAACTGTGGTCTGTGGCCACTCACATACTTCCACTTGCCACTGGAGAAGGAGGTCCTATGGGGACTGTTGTACATCATTTAGATATATTTGTGTGCATACCAATATATATGCATAATAAATAATTCACTATAAGTATGCATCTGATGCATAATCACCACAAATATGGCTTTTCTTGCTGGTACAACATCAAGAAAAACTTACTTTAAATATGCTTGTCTTTATATTTTATTTATTTTATTGATGGTTCTCACTTTTTTATTCCTATTCATATTAATTAAGGGAAGGTCGGCGCCGGGAGGCCCGGCGCGGGAGGCCGATATTCCCGAGGCCGGGAGGCCAGGAGGCCGCCAGTCTCAGCACTGAGTCGTATATATATATATATATATATATATACACATATATATATATATATATATATATACCAATATACATGCACGTATATGCATACATGTATATATGCATTTATACACATATATCTATTCATCTATTCATATATTTGTGGGTTTTTTTTTATGCTTAATGACAGTAACAAACAAAGATATGTTTTTCTGTATATTATTAATGAACACTCTATTGCATTTTAAAAGGTCTGTATCGTGCATTTGTTTATATATGGATACATATGTATATGTGGATATACACATACATATACACACATATATACATATATGCAGATATATACATATAGGTATGTGTATATACATATATATGTACATGCATATACATGTATGCATATACACATGCATATACATGTATATACACATATATATATATACATAAACACACATATAAACGTATATATGCATATATATACATCTAGATATATACATGCATATATTTAATCGTACATGCACATATATATGCATGTATCTATCTATATATACCTATATATATCTAAATACATATATTTACATAAATATACATTACCAATCGCCAAGACACCACATACTACGTATATTATTAATGTAATATATCTTTAAAATGAACTTGCTAGTGTTCCTGCATTAAAGATGACTGCATCATATATTGCATTGCTCCTGGTGGAGTGGGGGGCTTTGATTGGCAGTCTCCTCCCCCGACCACCCCGACCACCACCCCCGACCCCCCCCCCCCATATATATCTATTAATATATTTGTTTGTTACGCTTAACGAGAGAAACAAACACCGATATGTGTCTCTATATATGTGTATGCAAGCATGTATATGAATACATATATGCGTATATATATAAATATATACACACATTCATATACACACATATACATATATTAATGAACACTTCATCACATATTAAAAGGTCTGTATCATCCTACCCTATCTCCCTCCACCCCCCATCTGCAGGGTGTGGGACAGGGATTCCCTGCATGCCCTGCTCTAAACCCCCTGCGCGTGGCAGGACACACACTCGGAAGTGTATACACATGTCGATATGTCATAATCCATGACATATATACACATATGGCAGCTGAACTCACTCAGTCTGAATGTGTCAGAGCTTGTCTCTTGGAATAGGTGTGAGAGTGGATTCGAGTAAGGAAGCCGGAGATCTGGTGGGAGTAAGGAGGTTTTATTGACACAGTGAGGGAGGGCTACACAAGGGGGGTCTTAGTCCAACTCATCGATGTCAAGCGGGGCCTCTTGGATGGCCGGAGGCTCTGAGGCCGTCGGAGCCGACCCCTACGCAGTAGTCCTTAAAAAAGAGGGTGGGTGGGCGTGGTGAAATGTTTCCACCGTGGAGGATCGCAACTGAGTGCCTGTGCGGGGGGAGGTTCAGTAGGTGTTCATCTTTGCCGCTTGGGGCATGGTGGGTCCCCGGCTTCCCACCCGAATCAACCACAATTCAAAATTATGCGCCGATTCGAGTAAGGAAGCCGGAGACCTGGTGGGAGTAAGGAGGTTAATTGACACAGTGAGGGAGGGCTACACAAGGGGGGGTCTTAATTCAACTCGTCGATGTCGAGCGGGACCTCTTGGATGGCTGGAGGCTCTGAGGCCACCGAAGCCGACCCAAAACACAGCGCTAAGGCTCGGGGGGCCTCAGAGGGGGCGAGGCAGGGGACGTAGTCAAACATGGCCGACAACTCCCAGGTGCCCTGTGCCATTATGGCCGCCAGGTCAGTGCCATGTGCGGCGCATGCCTGGGTGGCCCCCCGCCATAGGCCATGGAGGGTGAAGCGTGTTGCTTCCGGGACGCCCACCTCAGCGAGCGCCTCCCTCACCATGGGGGTCAGTAGCTGAGGGGTGAGTGGGATGCCTATGTGGCATATGAAGGCTGGGGCGTCAGAAGGGGCCGGCACCTGCCGCAGGGCTCGGAACCAAGCGCGGACCGGGCACATGGGGGACCCGGGAAGGGCCGGCACAAACAGGGCGACAGCCTGTGAGGGGTCCTTGATGGTCTTTGATGAGGATATGGCCACGCGCAGCCCCCCCGGGGCGCGGGTGACGTCGCCGCGTCGCACTGTATGGGGGCCTCCCCACCCGCCATGGGAGGGGGAGAGGAGGTTTGACTGGTGCATGAGGGTGAAGAAGCCGATGATGATGGCCGCCCAAGGGACCAACCCCCGATGTCCCCGAGCGCGGAGCTGGTCGTAGATGGAGCGGATCATGGGCGGCGTGATGGAGGGTGCACGCCTGACGTACCCCGGAAACAGCCTCTCACCGCCCCGACGGACGCACCCAGGGAAGGGCGCGTCGAAGGGGGCGGTGTCCCCGCACGCCTCCCACACCCACGAGTGGGCCCCGGAGAAGGCATAGGCCACGGAGGATGGCGAGAGAAGCAGGCAGTGGAGGCACGTGACAAACATCCCAACGTCGTAGGGGGATGGGGCCAGGTGGTCGACCCGAATGTCGAGCATGAATTCCATGTAGCGGGTGGCGTGCCTCCAGCGGTTGTGCCATGTGCCGGGCGCGAACGCCGCGCGGTGGATCAGGTGGGCGTGGTCGCCTGACTCAACATCTGCAATCACAGGCGATGGTCAAATAAGTTAGGGCTATGATGGACGCGAGTGCGGGAAAGTCGAAGCAATTCACAGTTTTCACGGACATATTCAAGGGCGAGCGGGGAGGAATGCGTTTGACTGAGGGCTTCGGCCAGGAGCAGCTCGACACCAGGCTTGTGCTTGATTGTGAGGGTGAAGGACCCGAGGGCCGCCTCGAGCCAGAGCTCATGGTGCAGGCCCCGAAGGTTGGGTCGGTGGATCGGCCACATTCGATCGTGGCAGCTGAGGCGGCATTGTCGGTATTGACGACGATCTTCAGGCCGCTTGGCACAGAGGCCGTAGCGCCTTCACGAGATTGACGGCCTTGAGCTTGTGGGTGTTGGGGTAAGCCCGAATGTGGCGTTCGTTGTAGGCCTCGGACAAGCACCTCTCGGGGGAGAAGGTGCCCCCCCCCGGTGAGGCATGAGTCACATTCAATGACCCAGGTTGGCCGCACCGGCATCCGAATCCATGTCACGGGGGGAATCCCGGTGACATCACGGGATATCCCAGTGACGTCACGGGGGTGGGGCTGTGGGGTACCCAGTGGCTTCGGGTCAAGGGTGAGCTCGTGGGTGTAAGTTTGTTTACCAGGGTTGCCTTGGTCGCCTTGGGAGCCGTGGTTGCCATACGTTGTGTGAGTGTTTGTGGATGGTCCATGACCGTGCACCGTAGGGGGGCGGAGACGGGGGCCCCGCCTGTTTTCTAAAAATCTGCCGATGTCATTTGTGCTGCGCCTTTCTCACGCGAGCACTTGGAGTAGCACGTGGCTTCAGCGTGGGTCGTGAGGATGCGCCGTACGTTGGCACATTAGCCGCAGACGTGTGCGACTTTCTGTGCCCCCGTGCTGTGCGACTCCCCCTTGAGGGCCTTGTCGCAGGAGTCTGGGTCCCAGTTCCAAGCCGTGCAAGGGGGGCCCATGGCCACCTTTTCATATGTATTATGCGCCTCCGGGCCGGCCTTGGTTGTCTTGGTGACCTCGGCCGTATTGCCAGTCGCCGCGGCCGCGGTGTCCCCAGCCATGGCGATAATTTTGATGCGCACCGCTGTGATGGCCGCGGGATCCCGCCATCCCCGGGGGAGATGGCCGTCGGCAATCCTAGTGAAGATTTCCTCAGAGTAACAGCGCGCTATACTCCACAGCAGTGTACAGTTATCCTGCGCCACAGCCTCCTGGTGGGCCGAGAGGGCCGCCAGCGCATGGGATGGGAAGCCCCGCTGGGTCTCCAGTCACTTAAGGCCTAGGGTGTATTCCTCCCAGGTGGCCTTGCCCTTTTTTACTGACTTGCCCTCGTCTCCACGCTCCACCAAATCATAAGGAAAGAGATATTTTGATAATATACCTTTTTCCTGGTGAAGGATTTTGCATCCACGACGGCCGCGATGAACCGGTCGGCCTCCTCGGCCGTGGAGCGCGGGCTACGGTAGCGAGAGGCGTCGCGATCTCGGTGTTCTTGGTGGCGTCCCGGGGCGTGGCGGCGGGGTGGCGAGTCTGGGGTAAGTGCCCGGGTTTGTCGTTCCTGCCGGGGCCTCAGTGTGGGGGGGGGGCGTTTCCCACGACACGTCCGCCTCCGGGATCTCACCGTCCAGGTCGCCCGGCAAGTAAGCCGAGACCGGAGGGAGGCCGTATGTGCACAGGGGCAGACGCGGCTCGCCGCCGCAGCCGGCGGTGTTCGTTCCCTTGAGCGGAGGAGCCGGTCGGTGGCAGCCGATGCCGTCTGGCGTGTCTCCTCGAGCGCCCTTTCCTGGCGCAGGACGTGTTCCTCCACCCGCCTCCACCTCGCCGCCATGGCGTCCATTGTCTGCTGCATCCGATTCATTAGTTCTTCTTGGCGAGTCTCTGTCTTGGGGGTGGCCTTGGCACGCTTTGGCTTCGTGGGCCGCCGGTGCACCGGTGATGCGGCATCGCCACCATTTTGAATGGAGTCGTTGAGTTGCTCCTGGTCTTTCTCGGGCCGGGATCTCCGTGTGGCGTGCTTCGGGGGCATACCAGCTGGGCGTGAGGTTCGTCGGGTGCGCTGCATGATTATTTATTCCTTCGGTGACTTTGTTTGACGTGGGTGTTGGATCTTGGGTGCCTTGGCAGGATAGTGTGGGTCAATGTTTCCACCGTGGAGGATCGCCACTGGGTGCCTGTGCGGGGGGAGGTTCGGTAGGTGTTCGTCTTTGCCGCTTGGGGCGTGGTGGCTCTCTGGCTTCCTGCCCGAATCAACCACAATTCAAAAGTATGCGCCAATTGGATTTGGTATATAAGAGTCAATGCCAGAGTGGACTGCACCCACATACTTCTGAAGGCACAGACTACACACCAGCCAACTTGTTACTGGATTACTACTATGCAGCATCTGACACAGTCATTACTACATTTAGAAATAGTGGTAAGTTATTTTTCACCTGATATTTCAATATAAATGATATATAAATGTGTATAATTCAATGCATGTGTATTATGCATACGTGTATATGTAAATATTAAAATATGTATGTATGAATATGTATATTTATATATATATATATTTATGTTTGTATATGTGTATCCACTTATGTGAATATGAATATATATATATGTGCATATGCATATATATATATGCATACAGATCTATATCCATATATTTATATATGCATATATATACGACCTGGATATCAGGTCACAGTGAGAATGGCGGCACTTCCGGCTCAGTTCCGCTGATCAGGTCGCATCCAATAACCAAAGTTGGTGCAGCAAAGTGAGCGGTGGTGAATACAGAAACAGATCAAGACATCTCTCCCACCTCTCCCACCTCCCCCACCTCCCCCACCTCCCCCACCTCCCCCACATTCCCCACCTCCCCCAACTCCCCGCCCTCCCGCCCCCTCCCCTAACCTCCTCACCTCCCCTCATCTCCCCCACCTCCTCACCCCCCACCTCCCCACTTCCGCCACCTCCCTAACTCCGCCACCTCCCCCACCTCCCCTCACCTCCACCACCTCCCCTCACCTCCACCACCTCCCCCTATATATATATATATATATAATAATATATATATATAATAATATACATTATATAATTATTATATATATATAATATTATTATAATAGAATGCGCATTTACGTAGATATATATTACTTTAATGTTTATTGCCTCAATGTGTATTACTGTTATATATATGTATTACTGTTAATGTTATATATCTATACATATATATATATATATATATGTATATATATATATATATATGTACATATATATATATATATATGGATTTCAGTAATGCAGAGTTCTGTAATAATATACATCTTGCTCTACTATATATTTCTGTTATACATAATGGGAATATTCCTTTGGGGGGATCACGTGCTCTATAGTGGATGATATGAGGCAACCCAACAATGTCCTGTAGATTAAGGATATATATATGATATATATATGATATATATGACATATATATATATATATATGTCATATATGTCATATATATATATATATATATATATATATATATATATATATACCAGGAGAACTCCTCGGTGAAAAGGAAAAGACGCAGTGACAGACAATAGCAGCACAATGGAACGAATATGACAAAGCTGTCGCGCCACGTGAAGGCAGCGCGGTGGGACCGATAAGGCGCGAAGGCCGCCATGACACTCACGTGACCAGTGGCATTGATTGTTGTCACGTGGTGCCGCTGGTGCCGGCGGCGCGCTGTCAAGGTGCCGTCGGCCCGCATTGACAACGTGGGCCGTGACAATAAATAAGTATCCCCCCCCCCCCGCGCCCTCCGCTGCCTTCCTTTCCCCCCTCCCCCCCCCCCTCGCCTATCCCTCCTGTCTCTCCGCGGCCAGAAGATTGGTGAGAACAGTTTGTTGTTTGTTGTTATTTTACGTCCTAGCAACATCTAAGGTCATATCAGGACGGGTACCGACTTGTGACAGTGCGCACTCATGGCGACTTTCTAGTGTTGCCCCACTGGAAGATCAGGCCATCAGCAACATGACCTGATATCCCACTCAGTCACTGAGCCAACCTGACACTGAGCCAACCAGTCCTTGCCCTATCCTAATAATGCCGAGCACCTGGCTAGAAAGCAACAAGTATCAATTTTTAAGTCATTGGTTTGACTCGACCAGGGTTCAAACCCACGACCCCACGATCTACCTACACGGGAGACGGACGTTCTAACTCATTCGGCCATCCCATCTGGTTTGGTGAGAAGAAAGGAATCAGGTATCAATCATCCACAAGATCCCCCACTCTGCCAGCTTTCTTTTTGGGGGGGGGGGGGGGGGGGGGGGGGGGGGGGGGGGGGGGGGGGGGGGGGGGGGGGACATTAGTTGTTTAAGCAGGGACATTTTCAATCATGGACAAGTTATCTTCCTCATTCCACTGATACTTGCTGTATCCTAATAATGTCGAGCACCTGGCTAGGAAGCGACAAGTATACAATTTTAAGTCATTAGTTTGACTCGACCAGGGTCCGAACACACGATCCCACGAGCTACCAACACGGGAGACGGATGCTCTAACTCATTCGGCCATCGGGTCTGGAGCTTACGACTGCCTGTTGCAGGGTGGCAGGGTGTGGTGAGGAAGTAGGAACAGAAAGCCTTAAAAAACAATAACATATTTGTTTTAAATATATAATTATTTAAAGTTGCATAGTCTCATGGTTCTTTTTGAGTCACTGACGTTTTCTGGGATAAATACATCAGGTTTATCCTTGTATAAATTAGGAAATACTTGAAGCGATAACATGCCAAATTAATGTTGGCGATCACATCAAAATTCTGACACAATGGGCTCCGACAGTTACATGGACTATTACATGTACCAACAAATTGTACTGAACGACCGGAAGACCACTGCTCTGGCGGTGACAAAAGACATTATTCGATGAATAAAATACATTTAGTAAAAATACGAATTGGCTTGTTTTCTGTCCCCTTCTATGCAGCAACACATGTTTAATCAGTGCAACAGTATCCAAGTTTGATTAGGAAGAGCTAATATAGGTGACTGTTTTGGTTTTGACAACTTGATAATTTCACCTAGCGTCTGTAGGTGTCAGAGCGTCCTATCAGGTTATGCGACCCGACTAGACTCCCACCTACCGGACGCGGTTGCCGAATCGGTAGAGCGCAGACTTCCCGTTCGGAAGGTCGGGAGTTCGAATCCCAGCCAAGTCAAACCAATGATTTATAAAATTGATACTTGTCACTTCCTAGCCTGGCAGATAGGGAAGTGACTGGATAGCTCAGTGTGACTGTGTGGGATATTGGGATATGGTGCCAGCGGCCTGGTCTCCCAGTGGGGCAGGCCTATACAGTTGCCATGAGTGCACACTGTCACTCAGACACTTTCTATCCCGACCGCACCTCGTCCACACCTCTCTGTATCTCCTCTCCGTTCGTTGCTGATTCCAACAATTTGCTTCCATTTCCACTCAGAGGGATTAAAGTCCTCGACAAACAGGGGGTGTTGTTGGGGCTGGACGGCAGGAGAGGTTCTACAGTCAATGGTGTGTGGGGGGTGGGGGTGGAGGGGGGGGGGGGAGTATGATGTTCATCATACTAAAGCTAAGATTCCTTACACGCGGTATACGGCATGCGGCATGGGGCATGTGTACGGGATGGGTCCTTTCACCCACACCCACACCCACACACAGTGTCAGGTTTCCTCACCACTGTTCTCTATGGCAAACGCAGTGCTAACATTCGCATTCGCATGCTGCACCGATGGCTACATGGACCGATTCAGTTCGCATTCACATTCGCATTTGCATGCCGCATGTAAGGAATCACCCCCATTGACTTACAGGCGTTTCCATTTTTGCCGCATTCGCATTCGCATTCGCATTTGCATGCCACATGCCACGTCTAAGGAATGTAGCCTTTAGCTGGGAGTCCCGGCAACGCACCCGCCCCGCCCTCTAGCGGTGGCAGCGGCAGGGCATGTTATTTCATTGCTGCTTCTCACAAGCTCTCCGATATCTGCGAAGCACGCGGGAGGTGGCGGGTTCGACTCCATCTGAAATCAAACCAAAGTTCACAACCAATGATTCTTTTTAATATTTAAACAAAAAAAAGAATTGGCTGGTTTTTACTTTGTTTGATTAATTTATTTGACTTCATTTTGAAGCAACTTTTATTTTATAAGGTTACCTTTAGGAAAAGAATTTTTTTAGTATAATCAGACTGGGTTAATTTTGGTGAGTACACCGAAACGCTCAACAGAAGCTGTGTAGCAGCATAGCACAGGAACAGCGCACTCAATGCACACAACTTCTTTTTGTTGGGGGGGGGGGGTATTTACCCTGTCCATAACGAGTAAGTGGCATCGCGGCTTGTTTATAACTCAGATAATAATTCAATTCCGACTCACCACAACCAACTCATGTGAGCATGACCTGGCATTAAGGGTGAGTGGGATTGTGGAGAAGATGGACTTTGATGTCCTGTCGGGTCGTGCTGTTTTTAGTTCCAGTATTGGGCGACAGTGGCGCAGGAGGCACGGACCTGATTAGGAGACGTTTCGGGTGGTTCATCACATCACCACCTAATGACCAAATAAGGCTAGGACATTATTTCTGGAGTTTGACATGTTTTCCCCTCACCTCGCCTCTGTGAATGACGCCTTGTTGGTGCCGACATGTAGGACATGTTAGTTCCTCTGGCACCCACCAGATGTCGCCCTGTCGAGTCCCAGGAGAACTCAGTTCCTTTCTCTCCTCGCCAAGCTTTGGTTTCCGTGAGTGGAAGCTGCCAGGATCTATTCTGGCATTGCTCGGTTGCTTGGTTGTTGGAGTTTTACGTCCTGGCAACATGTAAGGTCATATCAGGATGGGTGCCGACTTGTGCCAAAGCGCACTCATGGTGACTTTATATTGGGAGACCAGGCCGCCAGCACCATGACCTGATATCCCACCCAGTCACATTATCCTGACACTGAGCTATCCAGTCCTTGCCCTATCCTATTAATGCCGAGCACCAGCGTAGGAAGCGACAAGTATCAATTTTAAAGTCATTGCTTTGACTCAACGAGGAACCGAACTGCCGACCTTTGGCAACCGAGGCCGCGCTCTACCGATTAGACTACCGCACCAAGGGTGCTGTGGTTGGAGAGTGCGCCTATCGATGCCTCGACAACAACACATTACTCTGCGTCCGCACCAATGTTGTCCTGATATAGCAGGTGTCCTTTGATTGGAAGTACAGTGAAATGAAAACAAATACAGTTTGTACATTGACAAATTTCTGCACAGATGGCATTAGTTCGCTTATCACATCGGTCGCTAAATACAGGGACTACTGTCTCCCGTGTTGGTAGGTCGTGGGATTTGAACGCACGGGGTTTGAACCCTGGTCTAGTCAATGACTTAAAAATGTATACTTGTCGCTTCCTAGCCAGGCGCTCGGCATTATTAGGATAGGGCGAGGAGTAGTGGAATGAGGAAGACAGTCGTCCGCAATGGAAAGCTTAATCAACTAATGTACCCCCCCCCCCACAAAAAAAAGTGTAACTGTTTGTTTTATGGGGTTGTATATCCTACCAATATCTAGGGTTATATCAGGACTGGAAATGCCCACGAGTACTTAGTAAGACAAATACAAGTAATATTGCACACTTCCGTCGTAGTGATTGCTTTATTATGCTGACACTGAATGGAAAATACTACCTTTCTAAACATGCTAAAATATGCTATTATATTTTGTATTTATAGTTTCCTGTAGAATTGTGTTGGCTTCTATAGTTTGCGATTTAGCCATTGAATTAGTTACCGAAAACACAATTCTTTCCATTATTGTTAAAGGGTGATTTGGTGATGGAAATCGTGTATTGTATTCTTCACTGATCATATGTGTATTACTAATATTGTTGAAGATACACGTAATTATAATCTGTCACTTGGTATGGCTATATTGATATAAGTATCATTCTATTTAGACTGGATGTAGACTGGATCCTTTTTTTCCCCAAAGTCCCTTTGTCTTAGTCAAATCAAATGTAGCTTTTGAAAGTTAAATTTTCTTAGCCAAAGTAAACGGAAACCGTAATATTTCCTAACTTAGATCTTTGTTCAGGGTCTAATTTTCTTAGCCAAAAGAAAAGAGAACCGTAATATTGTCAAGCTTAGATATACATTTTTTTAAGTCGCAGTTTCTTAGCCAAAGCACTTAACTAGGAAAGGCCAATATTTTCAAGCTTAGATCAATGTGCGGTTTTTAAAAGTCAAACTATCCTAGCCAAAGCAAAACCTATTATTAGTAACCGCATAGACAGATAGGCGTGGGTAGTTTGGTGATATCAGGGAGCATAGGTGGTGTAATGGTTAGCACACTGGCCTGGAATGCAAAGCGATGTGTGTTCGAGCCCCGCTCTAGGCACAATATTTCCCATTTTCATCACCCCCACGACACTGGTGCTGTGACCATGATCCTGTACAAGCTACGTGCTGTATGATTGTTGAACCTACCCTGTTTATGTGTGTGTTAGTGCATTGCCTATATGTATGTAATTGTAAGCATTACAAGACTTACAATTACAGGGGGACGAGTTTAGTAGTCTGCACTGACCTCTCAGGGAAGTAACCACATAGACAGGTAGGCATGGGAAGTGTGGTGATATCAGGGAGCCTAGGTGGTGTAATGGTTAGCACACTGGCCCAGAATCCAAAGAGATGTGGCTTCGAGGCCCGCTCTAGGCGCAATATTTCCCATGTTCATCACCCCAATGACAGTAATAAGGAAATCCAAAAGTTTCACTTTGTTGCTAAGAAAAGACAACCAGAGTTTTCAATGAATTACCAGATTTAAATCATATCTACAATGATGAATTACATACACACATATATACTTCACCTACAGATATGAGCCCACTTTGTGGACAAGGCCAGACAGTGCTGCCTGCAGGCCCTTTTAATCATCGCCCTGCGACTACACTGCACACCGTTGCCTTGGAACTGAGGGCACTGTCCTCCCAATTGGTTATATCAAAGTGACCTCAGTGACCATGTCTGGCCCTGTTGGCCTTGCATAACTGGCCCGCCCGGCTCTGGCAATTTCATATCGTGCTCGTGGAAAGAGGGCTCGGAAGCGCAGACCAAGCAGGGTCGGTAGTACTACTACTAGTAGTGAGTGGGCCGCTTTACAAAGAAATCACTAATTCAACTGTGCAGTATTGTCGTGGGGCCTGATTTCAAATGGGAAATATTGCGCCAAGAGCGGTTATCGAACTCACATCTTTTTGCATTCCGGGCCAGTGTGCTAACCATTATACCACCTAGGCTTCCTGATGTGACCACACTACCCATGCCTACCTGTCTATGTGGTTACTTGCCTGAGAGGTCAGTGCAGACTACTTCACTCGTCCCCCTGGAATTGTAAGTCTGTTAATGCTTACAATTACGTACGTACAGGCAATGAATGATCTTACATAATATACATACACAGGGAAGGTTCAACAACCATACAGCGCATAGCTTGTACAGGATCCTGGTCACAGCACCAGTGGCATGGAGGCTGACGAAAATGGCAAATATTGCGCCTAGAGCGAAAATCGAACCCTCATCTCTTACATTCCGGCCCAGTGTGCTCACCATTACACCACCTGGGCTTCCTGATGTCACCACACTACCCACACCTACCTGTTTATGTGGCACCTTGCCTGAGAGGTCACTGCAGACAACTACACTATTTAGAGAAAATGGACAACAATTTTGTGTGTGAGCTATATCTTGTATAGCTTTCGCCATATGAATGTGTGTGCGTATGATGAATCTACTTACCCTGCTGATAAGGGATAAGTGTGTTAACACTTGTTTTAACCACTGGGCAGCACTAGTCCAAATTGATTCAAATCTTTTGAATTCTGTTTTTAGTAATAATTTAAGTTTTGGTTTTCTTGCTTCTTGTTAAAGTTGCATAGTCCGATGATGTTGAGTTTCTGTAAATTTTTTGTTCTGAGATAAATAGATTAACCTGAACGTTATAGTCGACCTTACTTTAGCTTCAAGTCTTGTTTATTTTAAACAGTTATGTTTTGAGGTATTTGACGTGCAAACATTTCAAATTAGTTTTGGCAAGCTTGCCTAAACTCTGACACCATAGTCTTTAGCAGTAACATGTTCTATTAAATTGCCTCAGTGTTCCCTGCTATGTGGCAACAAATGCTTTATACATGCATCAGTATCTAAGTTAGATATGTAGAATCAATTCCAGATAATTGCTTTGGTTTCGAAAATGTGATGCTTCATCGGACTATGCAGCTTTAATGTGGGGCTACAAATGAGACACTGTGATGGAGTTCCGACAATTATATCAGAGCTCTTCAATGTTCATTAAGTGTGCTGTAGTAGGTATAAGGTTGTTATTGAAATTGTCGGGATTCATTCGTGAAATTGTGAGATTGTTGTTGTTGTAAAACTGATGCTGCTACCGGGTAAATGTAGAGGCCAGCTATGCTTGTTGGGAATCTGTATTTCTAAAGGGGATGCCTATTTTCTGATCAAGGAAAATATGTCCTGAGGCTGGCTACACAAAGATCAAACATCGAGGAAGGGGGAGGGGGTAAGATGACAAGATAAGTGTATATACAAATAACAAGGTCATAGATATATAGTACAGTAAAACCTCCCTAAATCGCCCGACCATGGAACCGACTTTAAGTGGTCTATTTAGGGAGGTTTAGGGAGTTAGAATATCCTTACAGTGGTATTGTTGGGACCCAAATAAAGTGATCGATATAAGGGAGTGGTCGATCTGTGGAGGTGGGAGGTTAGGGAGGTTTTACTCTAGTTTGCACTGACCTCTCAGGCAAGGAGCCACGTAAACAGGTAGGCGTGGATAGGGTGATGACGTCAGGGAACCTAGGTGGTGTAATGGTTAGCCCACTAGTCCCCGAATTTCAAGAGGTGTGGATTCGAATCCTGCCCTAAGGCTAAATATCTCCCATTTTCAACACCCCCATGAAAAATAGTTGAATTATAAATCAATTCAAATGTGAATCTATTTCCGGTTTACGTGACTGATTGTTAAATCTAATTGTTTGATTCACTATCTGAATATATTAATGACGTTGGAACAATATATAATTATGATAACGATAATTATAACCCTACAAATAAATGTGTTTCAAATGAATTAGTCATTGGGCCACCCCACATACACCGGCTACACTACCCGCAGAAATGTTGATGGAGTCCTTAACGTTGCATAGTCCGATGATGCATCACATTTTCAAAACCAAAACAACTATCCACATTTGATTCTATATATCTACCTTAGACAGTGATGCACTTATTAAGCATTGGTTGCCACACATAAGGGAATACTGAGTCAATTTAATAGAAGTTGTTACTGCAGAAGCCAACGGTGTCAGAATTTTGGCTTGGTTGCTGTTGCACTTCAAATATCTCTATAGGCAGCCATTTAAAATAAAGGTTACTTCAAACTAAAGTAAGGTAGATCACAATAATTAATTTAATATGTTAATCTCAGAAAAATGAGACAAACTCAAACCTACCGGACCATGCAACGTTAGGCTAATATCTGTGTGTGGATATATTGTATTCCTTTGGGTAGTGGTGGCTTTTTTGTGGGGGGTTTTAAATGATGGATTATTTACCCTGTCCATAACATATAAGTTCGTGATATAACTTGTTTTCAATGCTGAACAAGTTTAGTCATTAATTTGTGGATTATTGTCTTGAATGATTTGTTAGTAATATTTGCGCGTGCATTTATCTCAGATCTACCTAGGAGCTTCCTGGTCCACACTTACCATTCTTGATGGATAACATGTCAACATACCAAAACTATAATGGTTATATTCTCCATGTGGTGTCTTCCACAGTGTACTTCTAAGTAGATGCTCTGCTGGCTGAGTGTCAACTTGAAGGAGGATGCAGGGGAGAGGTTCAGCGACACTGGAAATGTAGCAAAAGTCTTTGGAATGTGAGGTATAAAGTACTTATGCAAATAGTATTCATGTACATAATTCTCCTACTTTGTTATTTGATTGTTCTACTCGCTGCAAATACTCCTCTAACCTCCTTTGATATGTTCTTTGGTAGTTTGGGGTACTGGAGGCTGGGGTGCAGCCTGGAGGGCAGGAAGTCTGCTTTCAAGCAGCTCCCTAATTCCCCTCTTTTTTTTAGAAGGGTCCACAGCGACGAAAGGAGCAAAAACGGCTGACCACTGGGTTATATTGAGCATACCCTTGCAGGATGAGTTTCCCATTCAGTAAGTAGTATATTGTGTGATTTAAACAGAAATCAATGTAGATACATTTCAAATATACTTCAAAGAATTTAATCTGTGCAAAAGATACATAAATATGTGATAAAGACTGAACAATAAACTAGTCAAATAATATTTTACTAGACTGCTAGCTCTGTGGAGGTCTAGCCTGGTCCCATGGCATTCATTTGCTCAGGCAGAGGCACAGAAGTTTTCAGCTATTATCGCTCAGTTTCCAACCTGGTCCCCTAGCCTTTGTACCGGAAACAAGTTCAAACAGGCTCAAACGACTTCAACCGTGGCTGGTTGGGTCGCACCATGGCTGGTTGGGTCACTCCGTATAGCGCTGAATATGCTCATGCTTTTTTTTGTGATGGGTGTATTTATGCTGCCTATAAAGGTTAAGTCTAATGACTTGTTTTTTCCGCCAGACAGTAATAGTCTTGTGACTGCCCTTCTTTTTTATCACTTTCAGTTGTTGTGTAGCTAGCTATCTACTGCATGCATTCGTTCTCTTTTTGTAGGCATTCTCCCCCCTGCCATCTGCCCATTTCGCCTCCAATGTTGCTCAATAAAATGTAACGGCAAGTCTTTAGGGCCAGCCAGAGTCTTAGGCTCGATCCATTACCGCTGTCTTGTCTTCTAATTTGTTATGGAAGGAATTAATAATACAACTAGTTACAGAGCAGTGCAAGGATCCACAATTTACAACACTCGCCAAAACAGGCGCCGCTGGTGGAAAACTGGGCGGGCAGTGTGGGAGATGTTCAAGGAGAAATAAGTGCCGGGTACAAGCGCACTTCTCACACAGAACGCTGCTGGGCTGTCACGTGTGTGTGTGTGTGTGTGGGGGGGGGGGAAGACAGACTGACAATCCTGGATTTTAAGGATCATGGGAGTTTTGTGTGGGTGGAGGCGGGAAGGGGGGGAGCTTAGAAGTGGAATTGATCGTGAGTCTGAGTCCGATCCGCGAACGTGGCCAACCCCATATCATGCCGCCTGAGCGACTCCCCATTATGGCTACAGAGGGCCAAAGCCCGGCGCTACCCCACTGCACTGAATGCAAACTGGTCAGAGCCACTCGCCTTGTGTATAATTAGACTGATGGCCTGCAGTGGCAGGCAGAGCCGACAAGCTGGAGATCCTAATTCACATGGTGAGTGCGCGTAGCATAATTAGCAATCACCCATTAATGGCGTTGGGGATTTGGTATCCAAGGAACAGTGACACGCATGGTCTTGACTATGCATGGAGAGAGGATGGATTGAGGTGTGGCTATTATTATTAATGCTTCTGACCTGATATAGATATATATATATATATATATATATATATATATATATATATATATATATGCTGGGTTAATATATATAGGTTGTTCTGAAAAACTGTATACCACTTTTGTGAGATGGAAGGCAAAAGTGAAAACATTCCAATTAATAACAGAATGCATTCCAAGCAATAGCAGAATCCTACTTCATATGTAGGTTAGCATTTTCTGCATATGTGGGAGTTGAAACAACATTTTCACTTTTTTGATTTTGATGTTATACAAAGTGAGAAAACTGTTAAAATTAACTGTGTAGGATCCATCCCCATAACATCATTTTAACACACATTCATAACATCATTTTAACACACAACACATTCAAACAAGATTTGATTGATTACAGTTAAACCAAAAGAATTGTTTCTTACACGAAAAAAAGTAGAACAAATATTTGGGTAAATGTATGATGTCGATATGCAAATTTTCATATTTTCACTTTCACACAAAATCATATAAGCATATTTTGGATACATTTTGTGGGATCAATTAAAGACATGTAGTATTGCTAACATAATTAATACACAGAGCCAACAGTAATTATTTGACTTAATACCCGACCCCCCCCCCCCCAAAAAAAAACAGAAGGGACAATCCTTAAAAATGTAACAGGAAACCAGATCGGATGCCGAATGACTTAGATCATCTGTCCCCCATGTTGGTAGATCGTGGGACCGTGGGTTTGAACCCTGGTCAAGTCAAACCGTTGAATTAAAAATTGATACTTGTCACTTCCTAACCAGGCGCTTGGCATTCTTAGGATAGGGCAAGGAGCAGTGGAATGAGCAAGACCAATCGTCCACATTTGAAATCTTCCCTGCTTAAAGCTGCATAGTCCGATGAAAACATCAAATTTTCACAACCATAACAAGGATCTAGATTTGATTCTAGATATCTAACTTAGATACTGGTGCACTTATTAAACATTTGTTGTCACATATAAGGGAATACTGAGTCAATTTAATAGAACCTGTTACTGCAGAAGCCTATGGTGTTAGAGTTTTGGCATGCTTGCCGTAATTAATTTAGCACGTTTGCGCTTCAAATATCTCATAAGTTTGCCATTTAAAATAAAAGTTACTTCAAACTAAAGTAAGGTAGATTATAATGATCAACCTAATACATTTATCTCAGAAAATGAGAGAAACTCAAAACCATCGGACTATGCAACTTTAAACAAGTAATGTACCAAAAAAACATCCCCAAAAAGATATGTGGTACACAGTTTCTGAGAAGGACTCATATATATATATATATATATAGATATAAAACCATATATATATATTGATACATATAATATCTGCTGGAATAATTCAGCGACATGTAGTGTGACAGAGGTAAAATGGTTTATACACCAGGTATAATAGGGCAGCTTTCCGGACAGGAAACAACATATCCGCGTGTTGACGTCACCCGGCTTTGTGTCCTCACATTTGGCACACAAGGCTCCTGCATCTAGGCTGTAACACTGGAGCCATATAACAGTGCGACACCGGCACCTTTACTACTGACAGGAAATGGCAAGATAGCTGAAGGAATATGACTTTAATAGACCGAGCCAATTAGCCCCAGCGCCACTCAGCGGGTGGATTTCGCACTACATTCTCAGGTTAGAAGTCTGCGAATCACTCGCTATTCATGGTCCACAGGTAGGCTACTTTTGCCGTTAATCATTGTGGAGTAGTCTGCAATAACCTCTCAGGCAAGGAGCCAGATAGACAGGTGTGGATTGTAATGTATGGTATTGTATAGAGATAGATACCCGACTGTGTGAGGCAGGTGAGTGACCAGCCAGGCTAACCAGCGGTACCAGCGGAGGAACCAGCGGAACCACTGTACGTGACATTGAATAAAACAGTTGGAACTCAGACATCAGTGTGTGCAGTCATCTCTTACAGATTTGGTGATTGCACCAGGTAGCCTTGGTGGTGTAATGGTTAGCATGCTAGGCCTGGAATGGCAAGAAGTGTGGGTTGGAACCCTGCTCTAGGGACAATATTTCCCATTTCCCATTTTCCTACGACTAGTTTTACGGTTATTGTATTTTTGATTTTATATAGATGTATTTTCATTGGATGTCTCCAGACTATAATTTTGCATATATTTCTAGAATGCTAAAAATGATCTGGCCCTCACTCTAACTCTCTCTCTCTCTCAAACAGCTGTGTGTAGGACTAGGAGGATAAACCGCAAGAAACCAACAGTGTGTAGGGGGTTAAACCCTATCACACAAACAGGCATAGCAGCTGGGCTGAGTGGTGTCTGGTGTGTGTCGCTTGTGTCAGCAGTGAAATGCAATATTGACGCCATCTCCCGGCCTCACACTACGTGCGGTGGCAGAATCGGTAGAGCGCAGGCCTCGTGTGCGGAAGGTCAGAAGTTTAGTTCCTGGTCGAGTCAAGCCAATGACCTAAAAATGTATATGTGTCGCTTCCTAGCCAGGTACTCAGCATAATTAGGATAGAGCAAGGACTGGTTGATTCATGTGAGTGAGTGAGTAGGATATCAGGTCATAATGCTGGCGGCCTGGTCTCCCAATGGGGCAGCATTATATGGTTGCAATGAGTGCACACTGTCACAAGTCGGTACCCATCATGATGTGACCTTAGATGTTTCCAGGACGTAAA
This sequence comes from Branchipolynoe longqiensis, assembly GCA_030323885.1. Taxonomy (NCBI): domain Eukaryota; kingdom Metazoa; phylum Annelida; class Polychaeta; order Phyllodocida; family Polynoidae; genus Branchipolynoe; species Branchipolynoe longqiensis. The sequence continues at coordinate 48,207,670 of CM059191.1, read as the reverse complement.
ACTCCAACAACCAACAACCAACATACATATATGTATACGTGTGTGACAGTGACAGTGCTTACCTGTAGGGCTTCGCTGCGTTGTATCGGGTTCCAAGCACGATCCGGGCTTGTTACTCCCACAGAACTGTCTGCGACAGGTCTCCTGGACAACCATATGGAAAGGTTTTGGACGGCTGGGTATGGAAATTACCACACGAGTTTACAATTTGATATGCTGAATATTTTATTCAAATACTTATCTATCATAGCATGCTGCTTTTGCGGTGAAGAATGTATTAAATCATGTAGATTTATAGATATTATAAGTTGAATCAAGAGCTTTCTGTGGCTGCCAAGCTCAATTTTTACAATCTCTACCAATTTCTCAACTCTATGCCAATATACATAACATTGCATATTGCTGGAACCACCACATCCACGGCTTGTTTATAGTTAAAGTATTTTTACTCGGATTTAAGCGTGGTTGCTATCCAGTATGTGTATGCAGGTCATGGAACTCCCAACATCTCCCGACCAGCCACTGCAGGGACAAATAGTTTTGTGCCTGTCTTGACATGTTCTTGCCGGTGTGAAACCTCTATTTGCTCCCCGAGAGAGTGCCGCTGGTAACTTGCAAAAGCCAGCAGCACTTCAACACTTTTGCAGGCAGCTTTCATGAAATGTTCTATTCTCAACTGTCTTCTGGTTACAGAAAGAGAGAGCGCCCTAGTCTCCGGTTCAAGGATACCATCAAGAGAAACCTGAAGCTGAGAGACATTAAGACCGACTCATGGATGCAACTCTCACAGCAGAGAGCTAAATGGAGAGTGGCAGTCAAGTAATGAAAGCAGTCTTGGTTGCATCGCGACCGACAGCATGATGATGATGATGATGATGATGATGCTATCCACACCCCTACTTTGGATAGGAGTGAATCTTTTATCTACATTCAGCCATACTCTGGACAGGAATGAATCTTTTATCTACATTCAGCCATACTCTGGACAGGAGTGAATCTTTTATATACATTCAGGCCTACTCTGGACATGAGTGAATCTTTTATCTACATTCAGGCCTACTCTGCATAGAAGTGCATCTTGTATCTATATGCAGGCCTATTCTGGACAGGAGTGAATCTTGTATTAATATGCAGGCCTACTCTGGACAGGAGTGAATCTATTATCTACATCCAGCCCTACTCTGGACAGGAGTGAATCTTGTATCTACATGCAGCCATACTCTGGGTAGGGATGACTCTTTTATCTACATCCAGCCCTACTCTGAGTAGGGCTGACTCTTTTACCTACATCCAGCCCTACTCTGGGTAGGGCTGACTCTTTTGTCTACATCCAGCCATACTCTGGGTAGGGATGACGCTTTTATCTACATCCAGCCTTACTCTGAGTAGGGATGACTCTTTTATCTACATCCAGCCATACTCTGAGTAGGGATGACTCTTTTACCTACTCTCGGTAGGGCTGACTCTTTTATCTACATCCAGCCCTACTCTGAGTAGGGATGACTCGTTTACCTACATCCAGCCATACTCTGAGTAGGGATGACCCTTTTACCTACATCCAGCCCTACTCTGGGTAGGGCTGACTCTTTTATCTACATCCAGCCCTACTCTGAGTAGGGATGAGTCTTTTACCTACATCCAGCCCTACTCTGAGTAGGGATGACTCTTTTATCTGCATCCAGCCCTACTCTGAGTAGGGATGACTCTTTTACCTACATCCAGCCCTACTCTGAATATAGGGATGACTCTTTTACCGACATCCAGCCATACTCTGGAAAGGAATCTTTTATCTACATCCAGTCATCCCTACCCAGAACAATATCCGTAGAGTAAATGCTTATAGTATATCTTACTTCAATATGGAATTTAATTGGCCTTGAACTGATAATCTTGTATCCAGTTATCGGATCCGAAGCTTCCTCTTGCGTTAATTAATTAACCTAATTCCAGGCTGCGTGCCTATGCAAGAAAGACCAGGCTCGGGTCCAGTAACAATTTTGTCAATAATCATGATCTTATTTTTTTTCTTCTGCTTGCCCCCTGATCTCTCCCGTCACTGACTTGTTCCGATTATATCCCCCCACACACACATCCTGTTATCTCCATTGCGACGCCTGTTATCAGATGACTGTAGGCTGAATAATAACAAGCACAGCGCTGAGTAGATCGATGTCATTGTGGAGGCGTAGTGAAGCCGGATTGGTTGGTTGTTGGAGTGTTACGTCCTGGCAACATCTAAGGTAATATCAGAATGGGTACCGACTTGTGACAGTGCACACTCATGGCAACTTTATAGTGCTGCCCCACAGGGAAATCAGGCGGCTGGCACCATCACCCGATATCCCACCCAGTCACATTATCCTGACACTGAGCTAACCAGTCCTTGCATTATCCTATTAATGCTGAGCGCCAGGGCTAGGAAGTGATAAGTACCAGTTTTGAAAGTCATTGGTTTGACTTGACCGGGAACAGAACTCATGACCTTCCGAACGCGAGGCCCGCACTCTACCGACTTGGCCACCGCGCCTGTTGTGAGGCCGGGGAAATAGAGTCAATATTGCATTTCACCACGGACACAAGCTACATACACCGGACACCAGTTGGCCCGCTGGGATGTCTGTTTGTGTGTCGGGGTTTATCCGCCCCACACACCACTGTTTATTTGTTGGGGTTTAGCCTCCTACACACACACTGCTATTTGTTGGAGTTTATCCTCCTACACACACCACTGTTTTGTTTGTTGGGGTTTATCCCCCTACACGGAACTGTTTATTTTTTGGGGTTTAGCCTCATATATATACACGGCTGTTTGTTGGGGTTTATCCTCTACACACATCTGTTTGTTTGTTGGGAATTTAGCCTCCTACACACAACTGTTTGTGTGTTGGGGCTTATCCCCCTACATACACTGCTGTGTTATTTGGGGTTTAGCCTCCTACATGCAAATGTTTGTTTGTTGGGGTTTTAGCCTCATATACACAAATTTGTTTGTTTACTCGGGTTTATCGCCGTACACACGTCACTGTTTGTTTGTTGGGTTTATCCTTCTACAGGGAACTGTTTGTTTGTTGGGGTTTAGCCACATATACACACAGCTGTGTGTTGGGGTTTAGCCTCCTACACACACCACTGTTTGTTTGCTGGGTTTATCTTCCTAAATGCAACTGTTTATTTGTTGGGGTTTATTTAGTCTCTTATAACAACAGCAGTTTGTCGGGGTTTAACCTACTACACACAACTGTTTCTTTGCTGGGGTTTAGCCACCTATAACAACAGCGGTTGGGGTTTTGCTTACTACAAACACATGTTTGTTTGTTGGGGTTTACCCCCCTACAGACACACAATTGTTTGTTGGGGTTTATACTCCTACAGAGACAGGTGTTTGTTGGGATTTACTATCCAACACACACAGACACTGGAATTAGCAGAGAATGGATTGATAATTTGTGCTTTGCCTGCTGTGTTTGGGTTTAGCCTCCTTGCAAAATCTAAGGTTATATCAGGAACGGCACCGGTTTGTGACATTGCGCCCGGATGGTAATTTGATAGTGCTGCCCAACTGGGATACCGTGGGAACTGTATCAAGACCCGATATCCCACCCAGTCACATTATCCCGACATTGAAGAAACCAGTCATTACCCTATCCTATTAAATGCCAAGGAGCGCAAGGTTATGTAGTGGTGAAGATCAATGTTGTAATTTGAAAACCAAAACAAATATTCAAAAATTGGAAACTCCCGAATATTACACCACAAACAAGTTTACAGAAAGTATTGATAAAGGAAATCAGTCCATATGGATGATGACTACGACTGCCCAGCGGTGAAAACAAGTGCATGCATTTAATTTACTGTTACCAGAAGAACAAACAAATGATCACTTTAAAACAAGAAAATTTAAACTCGTTGATTTTAACTGAGGCAGATTTCGAACCCAGGACCTCCGACAGCCAGCATTCTTGCCGATTCGACCATCACGTTCGGTGACAGACGCGGATGCTTGGCCGTGGTATATTCTTAACCATGTGGTCTATATATCACGGCAGCTGTATGGACAGTGTCTGGTGAGGGTGTTATATTGCAGTAGACATGCTATATGCCGTGTGATATATCACAGCCAGTCTCACCAAGCATTTCAGGACATTTATTTTGTTTGGAGGTGTGTGGGGAGGGTAAATATTGATTCATCTGACTATGGTATTTGTCAGAGCCGAGGTACGGGCCTTCCATGTTCCAGCCATGAACATGGAATATTTTGTTGTACATGTATTTGTTGATAGATATATCTAGATCCAGGTATGCAGGTATTGCAGGTATAGGAATACCTCAGGGAGTTTGACGCCCCTGCCTTGCAGAGTTGTAAACCACTGCCTTGTGGTACAGGTGCTTGACAGAACCAAAGGCTAAGGGAGCAAACCCTAAACTGAAAACCATGTCACTGTGGCAGCATTAAGGGCGGTTGCTGTATGGAACTCCCAACATCTCCCGACCAGCCACTGCAGGGACAAATAGTTTTGCGCTTGTCTTGACATGTTCTTGCCGGTGTGAAACCTCTATTTGCTCCCCGAGAGAGTGCCGCTGGTAACTTGCAAAAGCCAGCAGCACTTCAACACTTTTGCAGGCAGCTTTCATGAAATGTTACAAGAAAAGTGCATTGAGCAGCACTGACCACTGTACATGGTATTTGTCGATTTCACTAAGGCATTTGATACAGTCGGGAGGACGGGCTATGGCAGCTACTGAGGAAGTATGGATGCCCAGAGAAGTTCACAACTATGATCGAGGCTCTACATACAGGAATGATGGCGAACGTTAGTGCTGGAGGGGAAGTCTCAGAATCGTTTGGGATTACCAATGGGGTCAAGCAAGGTTGTGTACTGGCCCCCACGCTCTTCTCCATCTTCCTATCAGCAATGCTAGACAAGGCTTTCCGAGACATGGGGGATGGCATCTATATACAGTCCAGACAGAGTGCTGACCTATTCAATGTCGCACACTTCAGAGCGAAGACCAAGACTACTCAGATACTGGTGAGAGAGCTACTATTCGCAGATGACAGTGCACTGGTTGCCCACTCTGCTGAAGAGACCCAGAAAATAGTGGACGCTTTCTCCGATGCATCAAAGAAGTTTGGCCTGAAAATTAACATCAAGAAGACGGAGGTGCTGTACCAACCCAACTCTACAAGAACCCGAGAGGAGGAGATCATGGTTGACGGAAACAAGCTGAACTCTGTTCCGGAATTCACCTATCTCGGAAGCACTATATCAAGTGATGGACACATTGATGCTGAGATACAGAGGAGGATGGCCAAGGCTAGTGCATCTTTCGGCCGACTACGCCAGAGACTCTGGAACAACCACCATGTGTCCATTCGGGTCAAAGGTAAGATCTACCGCGCAATCGTGCTATCCACCCAACTATACGGAGCCGAGGCCTGGACAGTGTGCAGACAGCAGGTGAAAAAGCTGCATGCCTTCATGATGCGACATCTGCGTTCAATCATGAGGCTAACCTGGAAGGACAAAGTGACGAAAAAAGAAATACTCAAACGGATGGGGCTGCCCTCTATGGAAGACCTTCTGATCAAAAAGAATCTCCGGTGGACTGGACACCTCATGAGGATGTCATCAGACAGGCTACCAAAGCAGATTCTCTATTCTCAACTGTCTTCTGGCTACAGAAAGAGAGGGCGCCCCCGTCTCCGGTTCAGGGATACCATCAAGAGAAACCTGAAGCCTAGAGACATTAAGACCGACTCATGGATGGAACTCTCACAGCAGAGAGCTAAATGGAGAGCGGCAGTCAAGTAATGAAAGCAGTCTTTGTCGCATCGCGACCGGCAGCATGATGATGATGATATCTAGACAAACCAACTGCAACTAACAAACCACCTTTTCCCAGCACTCATGACAACTAACTTTCTTTTTTATGTAAATAAATAAATGAATAAAAAGTCATTGCAAGATAAAAAATAAATAAAAATAAAAATTTTAAAAGAAGGAAAAAAAAGGCATATATGCGCCAGACCGAATAGACCTAACTAATCAGACCTGGTAATAAGCACATTAAAGAAAACCCGCCACTACTTCTAAGAATAGCCACACTAACACAACGTGCCGAAACTAAAATTGTGGGATCTGAGACAGACAAGAGCGACAGTGAAGACTAGACTGGATGGCGGAATGAGTTAGAGCGTCCATCTCCCGTGTTGGTAGACCATGGGGTCGTGGGTTCGAACCCTGGTTGAGTCAAACCAATGAACTAAAAATTGCTATTTGTCACTTCCTAGCCAGGCGCTAACCATTAAACCCACCCATCCATTCCCACTTGTCTCGATAAAAATGAAACACAACGAGACAAATAAAAACATTTAATGATAAAAAGATCTCCTCACCATTATTATCCAAAACTTTCACTAGGTTAATTTCACCTATTAGCCATTCATTACTATCTTAATATATATGATTTACAAAGATCAATTCAAATTGATCACTTACCCTACAAACTTACATGATTTATGATTTATCTCACTCACTTGATTCATGATTATTGATATATTGTGATATATCTCGCTCACTTGATTAACTGCTATGTTCATAAAAGCATTGTACATATGTTGTTGATGATTACATTAATTACTCGCATAACTTCATGTTCATGTCAGACTTTCCCCGTGGGCCTGCTCAAACATCCAGTAATGTAACTGAAGTGCTGTTGGATGAGATTATCATGAGAATAAAGTTATGTCATTCCCAGCACTGCTTCCTCGTTCCTCCCTGCCCTTATATGAGTATTGAATTTGGCATGTTTACACCTCAAATAGCTCCAACAGTAACATCTTTAAATCAAGCTTACTTCAAACTGAACTAAGGGAGATTATAATGATCAACCTAACATATTTATATCAGCAAATGACAGAAACTCAAAACCGTCCAACTAAAAGGAAAGTTTGTTTTATTTAATGACGCTTCTAGAGCGCATAGATTTTTATTATCGGCTATTGGACGTCAAACATATGGTCATTCTGACATATTTCTTTCAAGGAAACCCACTGCCGCCACATAGGCTACTCTTTCTGATAACCAGCAAGGGGTCTTTTATATGCACTTTCCACAGACAGGACAGCACATACCACAGCCTACTGGACAGCACATAACACAGCCTTTGATGAACCAGTTGTGGACCACTATTTGAAACGGAAAATAGCCCAAACTGCAAATGTGTCCACTGAGCAGGATCGATAGGATGACCCACAGCTTCACGGGTGGACACTCCAACGCCTGAGCTAAGTCCTGCTCCCAAAACCGTTGGATTATGCCACTTTAACCCTTAGCAACACGTGCACCTTTCAATGTACAACAGACTATAGCTGCATACCTCCTCCCTGCTTCTGATCTGTTGCACCATTATTCATTTCGGACAAGCTCTTCAATTATATCCACCAAGAGAAAGTAGGTGGCTCTAAAATCATTTTGAGTGTGGTCCCATGTAGCTTATTTGTTGCATAAATCAATGACCCAGCAAACTGACAACCCCCTGACGGTGCGTCCAGGATTGAGTTTGTTTCTTGCTGTTTTAGATCCTAGCAACATCTAGGGTTGTATCAGGACGGCTACTGACTTGTGACAGTGCACACTCATGACAACTTTATAGTGTTGTCCCACCTGGAGACTAGGCCGCCAGCAGCATGACCGGATATCCCACTCAGTCACATTATCCTAACACTGAGCCAACCAGTCCTTGCCCGATCCTATTAATGCTGAGCTCCAGGCTAGGAGGCGACATGTATCAATTTTTAAGTCATTGGTTTGAGTCAACCAGGGTTCGAACCCACAAACTCATGGGCTTGGATCTCCTGATCTCCCAAAACAGGAGACGGACACTCAACTCATTCGGCCACCCGTCTGGTCTGCTGGGGTTGAGTGTTATACCATAAGCCACACGCTATATACCGACCGGATATAAACGACTTAAGGCCCGGTCACATACACGTTAGTGGACATAGTTGAACATAGTGGAGGCTAACATAGTTGAACATAGTTGAACGTAGTTGAACGTAGTTGAACATAGGTGAATGTAGATGAACGTAGGTGAACGTAGGTGAATGTAGGTAAACGTAGTTGAACGTAGTTGAATGTAGTTGAACGTATTTGAACATAGTTGAATGTAGTTGAACATATGTGAACGTAGTTGAATGTAGGTGAATGTAGGTGAACAGAGGTGAACTTAGTTGAACATAGTTGAACGTAGTTGAACATAGTTGGACGTAGTGGCATCCATACTTATCCATACGTTCAACTACGGTCAACTACATTCAACTATGTTAGCCTCCACTGCATTCAACAATGTCCACTAACGTGTATGTGACCAGGCCTTAAATATTAGGGCCAATAGGGAACGGTACTCTGTCTTTATGCATTGCTATAATTGCATTGCCTCATAATGAGAAAATACACGGGAGCTTTTGGTAATTAGCCATTGGACACTTTTCTTTCTTTCTTTCTAAAAAAAAAAAAAGTAACTGCATTGTGGACTATAATTACCTTCGTAGTGCACTTTGTGACAGCACCAAAATGGGATGACTTAAAAACAAACTATTATATATATTCTTTTTGTCAAATTAGGTTGGGCAAGGTTCGGTCTTGGTCAGGTTCCTTCGGGGTTGGTTGCGGGGTAATATATATGTTAAGTGGTCTTTGGCTATATGTATATATATATATATATATATATGGATATATATATATGGATATATGTATAGGGTAAGGGGTGAGGGTGATAAGTCACTAGCAGGTTAACAGAAGTTGATGCCAATAAAGCACAACTTCTTCACTGTCAATCTGTGTGACTTGTCTTCCCTTTCTTCCTTATGAGTTTGTTTAGGAGTGTTTAAGGGAGGCATCTGGGCCCATATGTATGAGCCCGGGTTAGCAGTCGTAACCCTGCGTCGTGCGGATTTCCCGGGTTAGCGGCGAAAACTGCATATGTATGTGTCGGGGTTAAACTAACTCGGCGAGTTTAAAGTCGCCTGCACTAACCCCAAGCGAAACCAGGGTTAAAGGTGGGGTTAGGCACCGATTATGCCCAAATCTATTCAATGCGACCATATTTAGATAGAATTAGATATGCAATAAGTGAAATTTATTCAAATTAACCCTAAATTCGAAGCGTTATTAAGGCTACCGCTGGATTGGTGGCGATATTAATAGTTATATTTTCGAATCGACAAACGTACAGTAAACAAACCGCCGCCGCCGCCAGTATGGAAAGCGACGTCGATGCGGTGGCGGCGATGTTCGTCGATTCGAAAATATAAATATTAATATCACTGCCAATGTGGCGGTAGCCTTAATAACGCTTCGAATTTAGGGTTAAATTGATAAAATTTCACTTATTGCGTATGTAATTCTGTTAAATATGATAGCATTTAATATATTTGAGCCTAATATATGGCTACAAACGCAGAGGGATTTCCCAAATCTATAAATATTGCATCGGTTAGCTAACCAAGCTGCGCTTTGGTCACATACATCCCCCGTGACACATTTGGAACTCCGGGGTTAGCTAACCCGGCACCCTCCTTTAACCCCGGTCCGGTTAAAAATTGGCTCATACATATGGGCCCAGGTGGGACTGAATGCGGAGAGTTTTATGGTATCCTCTGGGGCTCTGAGCAGCCGAGCAAACAGAAATACTATAACTTGTCGACACCCGATGGAGGGGATGTGGGCGCAGGTGGCGCCACCGATTAAGTGCGGAGTCTTACGGCGAATAACAATGGTATCAAGTAATATAATAATATAATATATAATGGAAATAATTCCCGTCTTATTTTTCTACTCGCATAATATGTTATACATCACATAAAGATACATGGATATATGTATATATATGGAAATACCAATATGTGGATATATGGATATATATATATATAGATATAGATATATAGATTCATACACTCCATTGATGGCCCCACAAGGACACACATATAACGTGGCGGACTGATAGATAAAGGGAAGAAAATAGGGGAGACTCGAGAGGGATGTAATAGGAGGGGGTAGGGGGGGGGGGGACAAAGGGGTGAAGGGGAGAGGAAGGGAAGGAGAACTGATACTATCAACTCTCCTTCCCTTCCTGATAGGGAGGGCTGAAGAGAGGAGGGACGGTGTGTGGGTGGAGGAGTGGGGGGATAGTTGAGCGGAGATAGTTTATTTGTTGTTGTTTTACGTCCTAGCAACATCTAAGGTCATATCAGGAGGGGTACTGACTTGTGCCAGTACACACTCGTGGCGACTTTATAGTGCTGCCCAACTGGGAGACCAGCCTGCCAGCACCATGACATGATATCCCACTCAGTCACATTATCCTGACACTGAGCCAACCAGTCTTTGCCCTATCCTATTAATGCCGAGCACCTGGCTAGGAAGCGACAAGTATCAATTTGTAGGTCATTGGTTCGACTCAGGGTTCTAACAGGTGGGGTTCGAATCTAATGAGCTACCAAAACGGGAGACGGATGCTCAACTCACTCGGCCATCCCGTGTGTTCATATTAATAGTGAATGCGTGAAACACAAGCCCTTAGTACACGTTGTTGCATACAATGCTTAGATTAAAGCCTGGTACACACCTCCCATATAGGATTCATGCGCTAAAACTGACTGCCTTGACGGTACCCATTACAACCCGACCCGTCCCATTTCCCGACTAAAACTGCCCGATTCATTTTTCGAATCTTATAAAACCCAGTACACACCTCCCATATAAGACCTCAAACTGAGTTTTAAGTCGCGAATCGGAAGGCTGTTCGGAAGTGATAAGGGGTCACACACCTAAAGACTGAAACTGACTAAAACTCAAATTTTGTCGCGAAACGGGCAGTTTTAGGTTTTATACGAGAGGTGTGTACCGGGCTTTAGAGAGCTAAATTATTCTCTAACTGAGCGAGACCATTATATTTTTCAGCCATTGGGTTCGGATACCCTGATCTCCCAAAACAGGAGACGGACGCTCAACTCATTTGGCCATCCCGGTCTGGTCGATGAGCAGAGATGAGTGGTCGGAATGGTGCTGCGTGCAATGAAAGCATCATGCGCCTTCCCTACACAACAACAACAACAGCCACCAGGTAATGAAGCTAAGGCAGGAAATGAGAAGTTGTGGGCGTCCATTCACGATCCGGGTGGGATGTCCGACTGCATTATGGGTAAGCCATGGTGTGAGCGTATTGCATTTCGCTATTTGCGAAGAGGGCCCCCGGTAATGGAGACAGACGCTGTCTGTACCGGAACCGGAAGTGCACGGCATTGATGTGATTTCAGTACTGCACGTAAATTGTCTGGCCGCTGGGGATGCGGGCGGGCTGCCCTGCTCCCCCTACCTCTCTCCTCCTCACCTCCTCACCCCCTCCCCCTACCCCACCCCGCCGCACAACGCGAGCTCACCCCCCTTCACCCCGAGACCAGACGGGATGGCCGAATGAGTTAGAGCGTCCGTCTCCCGTGCTGGTAGATCGTGGGGTCGTGGGTTCGAATCCTGGTCGAGTCAAACCAATGACTTAAAAATTGATACTTGTCGCTTCCTAGCCAGGCGCTCGGCATTAGTAGGACAGGGCAAGGACTGGTGTGCTCAGTGTCAGGATAATGTGACTGAGTGGGATATCAGGTCATGGTGCTGGTGGCCTGGTTTCCCAGTGGGACAGCACTATAAAGTCACTATTAGTGCGCACTGTCACAAGTCGGTACCCCTCCTGATATGACCTTAGATGTTGCTAGGACGTAAAACAACAACAAACAAACAAACCCCTCACCCCGACCCCCCCCCCCCCACAAGCCTACATTACTGAAGCCAGTAATGACAAAAATAGTAAATTACAATAATAGCCAAAGCTTGACCACATACCATAGTTCGGTCCTGAATAACTCATAAAGAATAGCTCGTATCGAGCTATGCAAATTATAACTAGTCATGTTTAATCATAATAATTGTGAATAAGTAGAGTTGTGTTGATGACACTACAGTCCCTTAAAGCAGAGGACATTTAAATTGCTGGCAGTTTATCGTTCTCGTTACACTACTGCTTGGCAATGCCTAATAATGCCGACTGCAAAGGTAGTCAGCAAAAACAAACATTCTAAGGTCATTGGTATGCCTCAGGTGAGGGTCGAATCAGGGGCTCGAAATCTATGACCTGCCAGACGTAGGCGCACAACTCACGTTTGGTGTGAGATTTCCACCAATCTACCAAAACTACTCCTGCAAATGAAAACTTGAAAACAAATTTAACGACGCCTCTAGAGCACATTGATTTTTATCATCGACTATTGGGCGTCAAACATACGGTCATTCTAACAAATTTCTTCGGAGCAAACCTGCTGCCACCACATAGGCTACTCTTTCCGATAAGCAGCAAGGGGTCTTTTATATGCACTTTTCCACAGACAGGACGACACACACCACACCCTTTGATGAACCAGTTGTGGACCACTGGTTGGAATGGAAAAGGAAAATAGCCCAAACTGCAAATTGGTCCACTGAGAATGATTGATCCGATGACCGACAGCTTCATAGGTAGACACTCTACCGCCTTAGCTAAGTCCAGCTCCCCCTCATTACACTACTGCTTGTCAATGCCTAGCAATACCGACTGCCAAGCTAGGCAGCAAAATCTAAAATTCTAAAGTCATTGGTTGACTCAGGTGAGGGTCGAATCAGGGACTCGAAATCTATGACCTGCCAGACAAGAAATGAGTGTTTAACTCAGCTGGTCATCACGCTTGGTCTGAGACAAAGACCCTATAATACTAAGACGGCTCACTCAGCCTGTACGCTTCAGTGGCCACGCGGCAGGTTCGGGCGCACTGGTCGGTGTGAGCTGCTCCGGCTCCTCCGGTGGCGAGTCTGTGAAGGATCCGCCAGGTAGCGCATCGGTTCGATAGTGTGTCTCGTTGAGTATAGGTGGCGCCACGGTTGTCCATAGAGTTTAAGGTTGAAGGGCTTTCGGTCCCGCGTCCCAAATTACCCATGTTGCCGCCGCAACATGCACAATCAAAATGATCAAACCCACCACTTGGTGTGCTGGCTGTTCTCTTGATTAAACAGTTGCTATTTTATATGTATAAATGTATATATGAACGTGACAGATGTGTGATGATGGCAATGATGATGATGATACTGATGATGATGTGTATTTGTTCATAGCAATTTCATATTGATGTGTATTCATACTTACCTATCTCATTTATAATATAATTGTATGTGTTTACATGTGAAACACCAACCAGCAGACGGGCTGATCAAACCCACCACAAGGTGGCACTGCAAAATTTATGTTACCATGGGAGAGATAGGGAGTGAGCTGTCTTAGTATTATAGGGTCTTTGTCTGAGATCTCCACCAATCCACCAAAACTACTTCTGCGTGATTATGTGGGAAATTATAGCAAAAGGAAAATCTGCATCAAGCAGGCTGGCCAGACTCCAAGCCTGCCCATTCCCTGATGTTGTCTTCCCACCTCTTCCTTTGTCCGCATTGTCTTCTTCCCCTGTTCCCCGTGTCTTGAATGATGACTTTGACCTGACCTGATGAAAGAAAAATATGTTTAGGTGTGTAATGTAAAATAAATAGTAATAGTAAAACACTACAGCCATGGTGTCTGTAAATGAATGGTGTGTAAATGCCGTTTGTAGCACACTGCACAGACAATTTCACCTGGTGCATTTTACCTGGCACAGGTCACTGTGGCCTAATTGGTAGAGCGTGGGCCTCGCATGTGGAAGGTTGGCAGTTCAATTCCCGGTCGAGTCAAACCAATGACTTATAAAAATTGATACTTGTCACTTCCTAGCCTGGTACCCCTGTGTAGAGTCCAATGCTCGAATCGGTGGCCGTGTTGGCAGGCTATGGTGAAATCAATACCCACAAAGAGAAAGGAAGAGTATAAAGAAGAAGAGAGAGCCCAGCCCTCTGGTTTATTATTTATATGGTTACATGCATTCATTGTAGAGTATCACCACCCCCACCCCTTTCCCCCAATGGGAAACAAGCATTATTGGCCTTACCAATAGGGATCCAGCATGTCTATGCTCAACCTGTAATAGTTCATGTGCCTCTCTACGTTCTTCTCTATCATCCCTTAATTCTGTCCTGTCCCTAAGATCCGACAAACGCTCCTCTTTTTCCTTTTGAAGAATGTCTAGCCTAAGTGCCATTAATTTAGACCATGCTTCTAATGCTCCCGTTTCAGCAGAATAATTTCCCAGTGTACACTGACCTTGAAACCAATGTTGAAACTCATCATGCAGCAATTCCTCCTTTTGCGCGTGTGAGTGGCATCTTCAAGCTACTGTTTTATGCGGTGGTAGAAACGATTTAGCAGAATTGAATCCAAGTATAGATATGTCTGTAAAGTAGAAGAAATAGTAAAAAAAAACGAGGTAGTGTATTACTACGCTCCCCCCTCCATGTCAAGGTTAAAGAAAAGCCTAAACTAGTCCCACAAAAAAAGAAAGAATTAGTGGTGATGCGAGGCTCCAATGATGGCATGTTACTGACATACCATCAATAAACTCTAGCAGACCTTCTAAAATAGTGATATTGTCGAAATAAATGTTGACAAACCAAATTCTGAATAAATTTCAAACCCCCACAGAGTGAAATATAGTAGAAAAAAACCACTACCTACACAACGCACCAAACAAGCATTGGCCAGCAAGTTCTACTTGTTAAATTAACACCATGTGTCAATAACGTCATGGTCACCAGTTTGTAGAGTCCAATGCTCGAATATGTGGCTGTGTAGGTAGGCTATGGTGAAATCAATACAGACAAAGAGAAAGGAAGAATATAAAGTGTAAAGAAAAAGAGAGTCCAGCCCTCTGATGTATTATTTATATGGTTACATGGGTACATTGTAGAATATCACCCCACCCCTTTCCCCCAATGGGAAACAAGCATTCTTGGCCCTACCAATAGGGATCCAGCATTCCTGGTCCCCATGGATACCAGGGGTCTGTCCATCACCACCAACCTTGACCTTTGAGTGTGGTGATCCCCATCCCAGCAGAAGGGCTAGTCCCTGAGTACAATCACACCCAGACCTGCCAGCACCACTATGCCTATTTACATCACGTCCCACTCAAGCACCACCAACCCATACATATATATATACATACATCCACCTGGTCACGTATACTGATCAGTAATAGAACATTTGTACCCCCCCCCTATGTCGAATATCGGAATATTTTACACCTGAATTAATAGGATAATGCAAGGACTGGTGAGCTCAGTGTCCGAATAATATGACTGAGTGGGATATCGGGTCATGGTGCCGGCGGCCTGATTTCCCAGTGGGGCAGCACTATGAAGTCACCATGAGTGCACACTGTGACAAGTCGGTAGCCGTCTTGATATGACCTTAGATGTTGCCAGGATGCAAAACTCCAATACACAAACAACGTTTTATCTGCTACATTGCAGAATATAGTCACGCTAACTATCTCCAAGAGTGGTTGGTGTCTTGGTGGTTGTGGTGATTTTTTGTTATCTATTTATTTTCTTTCCCCTCAGGTTCCCCGCGCACCTGAATGTAAGCGACTAGGCACCCCGCCCTACCGCCGTCACCATGCCAAGAAAGCAGACGCGATGGCCGAATGAGTTAGAGCATCCGTATCCCGTGTTGGTAGATCGTGGGGTCGTGGGTTCGAACCCCGGTCGAGTCAAACCAATGACTTAAAAAGTTATACTTGTTGCTTCCTAGCCTGGCTCTGAGCATTATTAGGATAGGGCAAGGACTGGTTGGCTCAATGTCAGGATAATGTGACTGAGTGGGATATCAGGTCATGGTGCTGGCGGCCAGGTCTTCCAGCGGGGCAGCACTATAAAGTCGCCATGAGTGCCCACTGTCACAAGTCAGTACCCGTCCTGATATGACCTTAGATGTTGCTAGGACGTAAAACAACAACAAACAAACCATGCCAAGAACTCTATAGATAGCCGGCCACGGCGCCAGGCAGTTAAAAACAGTGTCTGCCACACACACAAGGCCACACTCAGACACAGTTGAAAGAGGGATGTACTTATTACATGTGCATGATAATATCGATTGTTGTCATAGTTGATTTAGAGTATGAAATCTCATCATCATCATGCTGTCAGTCGCAATGCGACAAAGACTGCTTTCATTACTGAACCGCCGCTTTGTGCGGTTGTACACTTCATAAAAGCTGCTTGCAAAGTTTTGAAGAGCTGCTGGCTTTTGCAAGTTACTAGCGGCACTCTCTCAGGGAGTAAATAGAGGTCTCACACCGGCAAGAACATGTCAAGACAGGCGCAAACTATTTGTCCCTGCAGTGGCTGGTTGGGAGATGTTGGGAGTTCCATTCATCACCGCCCTTAATGCTGCCACAATAACATGGTTTTCTGTTAGGGTTTGCTCCCTTAGCCTTTGATTCTATCAAGAACCAGAACTTGTACCACAAGGCAGTGGTTTACAACTTTGCAAGGCAGGGGCGTCAAACTCCCTGAGGTATTTTAGCACCTAAGGTATCCGAGGTACTGCATTACCCTCATACCTGAAATCTAACACACACAAAAATGGACACTAACAAAAAAAAACACCAAAATGATTGACGGTGTGAAATCTAACACAAATAGGTACAGAAAGAAAATTAAAAAAATGGACATTATTCTATGGTTCTGCGATTAAAATACAAACATTTTGCAGATGTTTGTGATGTGTTGGTAAAATGTAAGCACCTTGCCGACCAAACTGATTACAATTATTGGAGCATTTTCTTTTTCCAGCTCTGCTACCAGGTTCTTGGTTTGAGGGTTTTGTTTTATTAGTAGGCTTTGAAAGAAGACGTGATAGATAAATGAGTTGAGCGCCTATTACCCGTGCGGTAGGTCATAGATTTAGAAACCCTGGTTTTAGCCCCAGCCGAGTCAAACCTATGACTTAAACTTAGAAAACGATTTATATTTGTCGCTATCTAGTTTGGTGGTCGGCATTACTAGGATGAGATAAGGACGGGTTGACTTACAAAGGCTGATTTTCAATTATTGAAGTGTGCTTTCTTTATCAACTAATGTAGCAATAACAAACCATGGTTTGGAGTTAAATAGTTTCCATTTTCGTGTTGTCCTTCTTTAAAACATCTTTAAAAAAAAAGAAATTGTATTGAGGCTGTATTTATACTGTCCATAGCATGTAAGCCTGGGTAGCCAGACTTGTTTTCAATGCTGGCCAGCTGTAGTGTTGGTGTTGTCTTACCAAGCAGTAGCTGCTGATAAGTTATTTGATTGTCTGCATTTCAGTAGCAGATAGATAGTCTCTTGGTACATTTAGTAGCCTATGTTAGTTTTTTTGGGCCCTCTTGGCATTGTATTTTTGTTCTATTCTTATTACTATGTTAGTTGTTTTCTTAAGGTTCTATGTTAGGGTTTTGGGGTTTTCTTGGGAAGAGTTTTCCGCTTTTTTCTATTTAATTCTATACTAGCCTATTTTATTTACATGTCCATAGGCCTGTACGTAATAGGTGGTTGAGTTATGTTTGTTTGAATTTGATTTGATTTATATTGTCGTTGGATATGTTATCTGGCTTTTAGTTTTCCGGTTATCCCGCCCTGGGCTGTCCAGTTGGTGGGCCGTGACATATCACCTGCCCCCTTGTGGTGCAGTTCAGTTGGGGTTCCCAGTTTTTATTTTGCACAGATATTTTTTGTACGTTTTTAGGTCAGGGATTTGTCTTTCTTTCACCGTTTGTGCATTCCATGCCTTGGCGGCCATTTCCAGTGTGCTCCTTTCATGGGCTTTGATCTGGCTTCTGGTCTGCCTTAGTAGTGGTGCCTTGCTTGCTCTGGTGTCCCTTGGTGGTTGGGTTAGACGCTTAATATATTACCCACAAAACAATCAAGTCACATTATAGGCTGATGTTTAATCACCATTTTTAATTCTTGTTCTAAGTATTAACATGTAAATTGTGTTAACAGAAACTTGTTTCAAAGAAATATATAACCAATGTATGATGAGCTGTACCTATTTCCTAGCTCTACACATATTATTAACCATAGGATTTAAATAAAAACATGAATAAAATAAGTAAAACTGACTCTGGCTATGGCTCTAACACTAGGCTGAGTGCCCAGATTGATATCAATCTAAATGCACATGGCATAAGATGTGCTGATTAGATTGATCTACATACAATGCTAGATAAAACATTAACATCTTATAATTTATTATATATATTTTGTTAGTTGGTATTCTATGTTTCAAGCAAGAGCTGAGATGAGCTTAAGCTAGCACATTTCATAGCTGCACCCAGTGTCTTAGAATTAGCCATGTGCTTCCCACTGGTTTGTTTTTGCTGCCCAACATCCCACAATGCACCACTCAGCTGGAATTATGAACTCGTCTATTGGTGAAACGAAGCCGACGGAACCACGTGACCGGAAGTTGTCCCTGGCTGCACTGAAAGGTGCAGACTGTGTCAGTTCCGCCATTCTGTGAATAATACATGGTGTCGACGAACGAGAACCCCTTCACCAGAATGAAAGTGAGGCTGTGACTTATGTACTTAAAATAAATCCATTCGGAAATAATCTAATAATTCTCTCAGCTAAATGTTTGTTGCATTAGTAGGACCTGGTTTTGGGATAGACATGAATAGTAGTCTTGTTGGTAATAAGGTTAGTGTGCAGGATGGACTGTGGAAAAGGTTTTATAGGGAATTCCTACTACAAACCAGCCCTCTGACATCAGTGGGGGAACTAATTGTGTTGGTAATAAGCATAGTGTGCAGTATGATCTGGTAAAATGTCTTATAGAGGATTTCTACTATAACCCGCCCTCTAGTGGCAGAGGAAGAACTACTGTTGTAGATAATAAGCTCAGTGTACAGTATAATCTGTGGAAAAGGTATTATAGAGGATTCCTACTACAAACCAGCCCTCTGGTGGCAGAGGAAGAACTAATGTAGATAATAAGCTCAGTGTGCAGTATAATCTGTGGAAGAGGTATTTATCACTGTGTAATATTTCAGATTCACTGTTATACCCCAAAATTGCTAACATGGAAATATCTTGATATGTATTTAATATATAGCATCAGTTTGTTAGCAAAATGCTTTTGTGTATGTGTGTGTTTGTGACCAGAATTAGTTGAATTATTTACCGAACATAATTCTAGGTGTAAAAACCCCAACAAACAAAACAAACAAGTAACGTAAGTTAAAGGTGAATAATCACATTGTGTATCTGGAACTGCATGATGTGGAACAACCTACCAACCAGAACCAGGGCAACGTCCTCTTACCTAGAATTTAAAAACTCACTAAGAGTACATCGGATTGGGCACGCCCTTATGCAGTTACAGTAAAGTATGTTCCATGGCGTCACCACACCGGAAATGGCAGACCACTGAACCCTCAGCCTTGGTTCTACCCCCCCCTCTTTTTATTTGTTGCTGCTCCTCTGTTATTTCCAGTCAACCATATACAATGACAGAGACAGTCCAAAAAATAATGTAATTTTTAAGACCTAAATGCACTGGGATTGGTCCCACTACTTTACTGGTCACAGCTGGTCCAGTGTATTATTAACAACCCCACCCCAACAACATAATTCATAAACTCACATAACTAACTACACTAGAGTTACACTCGAATATTTATAACAAACTGACATTTATATACCGCTTGCATAACTGCAAATGAACATTAAAACTTACTACAACTTTACCAACTGAATACAGAAGATAACTTCTGCTTACATTCTAAATACTATGTACATACTCACATTGATCTGACTAATATTTATCTAGTTATATGACACAACTGTTACCATATTGCTATGGAACTTTTGGATTACATAATTTCATTGTATTGCCTGCTGAAAATTGTGTATTGAACAGTTATTGTATACCTTATTCTATATACCTTTTGTGTAAATAACCCTGAATTGAAAAATGGCTGGAAGACCAGTGTTTTGGCACTGAAAAAAGACGTATTCAGCTAAATAAACATATCTACCAAAAAAACATGAACAAAAACTCTTATCTTTATTTACCTGTGGCTCTGCTTGCTTTGTTATACTCCTGAAGCATCAGTGTTAATAAATGACCGACAAAGCCATTGCCTTTAGACTATGTTGAGAGTTTGTAGACTTGTTGGTTCACTGCGTAAACAAAAATCTAGCAAGTGGTGATGTATGCAGCCAGCGTCTCACTGAATGGTAGGTGGCGCCCGCTACTCTAGCGGGAGTGGGCGGAACTACTGTGGCGATGGTTGGTTCTGGTCAGTAAAGGGTTAACTAATTAATCCTTATTTAATCCAATGCCCACTATTTGTTGCTGTTTTATTCAAACGACTCATTTTGACAAATCATTAACGCCAAGAATAATTGTGATATGGCAACACAAAACACTCAAACACTGGCTGGCACATTTGATATTGAATGTCATACTCGGCTTAAATGTCAAGATGCCTGCTAACCGACTCCTTACAACGCCGATAAGGAAACAATACAGGTTAAGGACAATGAGAGAAACCTGAACTTAATTTAGTAATAGCGTTTCTTAGCTAGAAAGCGATGCTTGGTTTCTTTTTTCTTTTTAAAAAATTGTCATAATGGACTCAGATTTCAGTTTTCTCTCAGCGGAGACGAACATGTAGATTTGAATTGAAAATTGGAATGTGGGTTTGTGAAACCTATTAAAGCATTTATTTGATGGTGTACACCCTGGCTGTTGGCAAAATACCGTGTCAGACGCTGTCCTATTCCTTCAGTGACAAGTAGCCCAATAGGCAAGGTGCCTGCTTCCATGCTGGAGGTTGAGGGTTCAATCCCTGACTAAGTCCAATCAAAGATTTACTTATCTAGGTTCAGTTAAGTCTTTACTGGACGGTGGTCGTTAGACCTGTATGATTATCCAGATCATTGCCTAATGACTCTGGAGAGGTGTTGAGTATTTGTACCTTACTACCTTACCTAGTAAGGTCATATCAGGACGGGCACCGACTTGTAACAGTGCACACTCATGGCAACTTTATAGTGCTGCCCCACTAGGAAATCAGGATGCTGGCACCATGACCCGATATCACACTCGGTCACATTATCCTGACACTGAGCTAACCCGTCCTTGCCATATCCTATTAATCCAGGGGTACCAGGATAGGATGTGACAAGTATCAATTTTATAAGTCATTGGTTTGATTTGACCGGGACCTGAACTCCCAACCTTCCGGACATGAAGCGCATACTCTACCAATTAGCCCACCGCGACCTGTGCCAGGTAAAATGCACCAGGTGAAATTTTCTGTGCAGTGTTACGCACAGCATTTACACACCCTTCATTGACAGACACCATGGCTGTAGTGTTTACCATTATTACTGCCATGGCGGTGATGAACATGGGAAATATTGCGCCTAGAGCAGGACTCGAACCCACATCTCTATGCATTCTGGGCCAGTGTGCTAACCATTACACCACCTAGGCTCCCTGATATCACCACACTACCCACGCCTACCTGTCTATGCAGCTAATGGTGATAATGTACACTTTCTAGTGAGGGCATGCATGCTATTATATTTACTCTATCCTGATCCTTATCTTTATCACGTTCTATGTCAGGAGAACCGAGTTGTCCAGCCATTGAAAACAAGTAATGCTATATACTTATTATTCTTTTTGTTTAATAGGATGTAGCAATATAGCATTAACTAGTCCTTAGTTATCTATGTTTAATATTTTGTTTGATTAAACTGAGCTTTAGATAATTTTGATCATCATTAACAGTAAGGGTCGTTCGGTACCACTGATGATTTTGCAACCACAGTTGTCTCCAATTTTCTCTAATCTCCACTGTCCTTTAGAACTTGCCCACAACTCCAGGCATGTTCATTCCCAAAAGTTGTCTCGGTACCTCTTCCTTTGCCTGCCTTGTCTTCTCACTTTCACTGTGGTTTTGACAAGATGGTTTGGCACGATGGTTTTGACAAGATGGTTTTGGCAAGATGGCTTTGACAAGATGGTTTTGACTATATGGTTTTGACAAGATGGTTTTGACAAGATGGCTTAGACAAGATAGTTTTGACTAGATGGTTTTGACAAGATGGTTTTGACAAGATGGCTTTGACAAGATGGTTTTGACAAGATGGTTTTGACAAGATGGTTTTGACAAGATGACTTTGACAAGATGGTTTTGACTAGATGGTTTTGACAAGATGGTTTTGACAAGATGGTTCTGACAAGGTGGTTTTGAATAGATGGTTTTGACAAGATGGTTTTGACTAGATGGTTTTGACAAGATGGTTTTGACAAAATGGTTCTGACAAGATGGTTTTGTTAAGATGGTTTTGACAAGATGGCTTTGGCAACATGGTTTTGACAAGATGGTTTTGACAAGATGGTTTTGACAAAATGGTTCTGACAAGATGGTTTTGACAAGATGGTTTTGACAAGATGGTCTTGACTAGATGGTTTTGATAAGATGGTTTTGACTAGATGGTTTTGACAAGATGGTTTTGACAAAATGGTTCTGACAAGATGGTTTTGACAAGATGGTTTTGACAAGATGGTTTTGACAAGATGATTTTGACAAGATGGTTTTAACAAGATCGTTTTGACTAGATGGTTTTGACTAGATGGTTTTGACTTGATGGCTTTGACTAGATGGTTTTGAGAAGATGATTTGACAAGATGGTTTTAACTAGATGGTTTTGATAAGATGGTTTTGACTAGATGGTTTTGACAAGATGGCTTTGACAAGATTGTTCTGACAAGATGGTTTTGACAAGATGGCTTTGAAAAGATGGTTTTGACTAGATGGTTTTGACTAGATGGTTTTGAGAAGATGATTTGATAAGCTGGTTTTGACAAGATGGTTTTGACAAAATGGTTTTGATGAGATGGTTCTGACAAAATGGTTTTGACAAGATGGTTCTGATTAGATGGTCTTGACAAGACCTAATGAATGGGAAATATGGCCACAGCACAGCAGTTTGCATCTCTTTATGATCTTCATGTGATCCAATTGCCTGCTGGATCTTGCTACAGACTTCCTCATTGGTACCATGGTCTTTATATGAGATGTATAGTATCTTCCAATAACACCTCATTTCCATGGTTAGCATTCTTCTTTGGCGCTCTGCTGTGAGGGTCCGTGATTCACAAGCATACCGGAAGATGGATGTGACAAGGTAGCGCATCCGTCATATTGCCGGCTTTCAATGCTGTCGTTGTCTGTGCATTGTTAGGCCAGGGTAAAGCTAAGATTCCATATACACTGTATGTGGTATGCGAATGCAAATGCGAATGCAAATGGGGCAAAAAATGGAAAAGCATGTCACACCACAGTAGTGCTTCCATATGTCCGAATGCGATTGTGAATGCGGCAAGTGGATGGACCCATGGACTGATCGGTGTGAATGCAAATGCGGCTCCATTTCCCATAAAGTATATCTTCAACTTTGACTTTCCTTCACAAATTTGGAGGAAAAAAGAACGAAAATGGCATGGGTATCTATGCTGCATGCCGCATTCCCATGCCGCATATATACCGCATACCTATATAGAATCTTGAAGTGGGATAGAGTCCCACTGAGGGGCGGGTATTCATGTTGGTGTATTTAATTAATCACTCATGATTAATGTAGAAGAGAAAGTGATTACAATTGAATAGAGGTAGATTGCAATATAAATTTGTCCATACGGAAGAGGGGTTAGCAAAGGAGAAAAAAATGCCAAAACAAATAGCAGCCGGTGACTATTTCTTCTGTTTTAAACACATGTTTCCGGCTGTAAGACGACTGGCCGGGATGATGTTGGCTGGTTGGTTCTTGGAGTTTTACGTCGTGGCAACATCTACGGTCATATCAGGACGGGGCCGGGATGATGGAATGTGTTGAATATTTGCCTTTCTTAATCAACAAATGTACCCCAAATTATAAGCTGAAACTAAACTATCCATGGATTTAGATTTTTATTGAAACTGACAGTTTTGTAGTGATATTCATATCCAGATACACTGATATATATATATGCTGTATAAGCCATTATACGAGGATAATAAGGCCGGAAGCTTCCATCTGCTCCTCAGCCCTATCTCCTCCCTCAGTCATCTACTGGAGGAGCCTGATTAACCTAGAAACGTCCATCCTACTCACACTCAGATCCGTTAGGGGGGGGGGGGCGCCACCCGTCTGTGCACGCACCACTGCCCCCCCCCCCCCCCACATACACTCACTGTACCGCAGTAAAACTCTCGGGCGCAAGTGCCAGTGTAGCGTCCAGGATAGAGGTGCGCCGGGGTGGAGCACCCGGTCACGTGGTCAGAGGGGGGGGGGGCCATACAACAAGTAAGCCACCCCATCCATATTAGGGTAGGAAATAAACATATAATCCCTTACATGCATTTATACTCGCATAATGCTTATACATCACATAATATATATATATATACCCACCACACTAATATACACGCACATGTGTCTGCATCATATCATGACAAACTGATATGTGGCAAGATATGGGTTGAGGAGAAACATCACTTCCTAGGAGCCATTTCAATACAAGTCAAGTCGGTGTCATATCCATGGCTGCCCGAGGGCAGAGATCGTTGCCTGCAATTAATTATATCAGAGTGACCTCAGTGACCAGAGTTCAGAGTTCAGGTGCAAAACCATGTAAACGCCAATCCAGAAATGTCACTAAAATAAAATATGTTTACCTCAAGGTAATTTTAATTCTCACTAATTCCACTTTTCTTGTGATGAAACGATTATGGAGCAATATACAACAAAAAATAGGATGGTAACAAAATTAATGTTTTGATGGTTTGATTCCAATGTTTATCTCTATTTTTGGAGTGACATTTACGATGTTTTGCCCCTGAACTCATCAATTTATTTCCTGTTGGTCTTTATTCGGGGGGGGGGGTGGTAATAGGGAGAGGTTATATTAATTAATTAAGTGAGGACAATTTCAATCGCGACTAATTGTTTTTTCCACTACGTCATGCCCTATCCTAATATTTGTGAGCACCAGTCTAGGCAGTGGTCATTTTAAAGTCATTTGTTTCACAGAGTTAAGATTCAGATCACACAACCCACCACACTGGAGGCAGTCGTTCAACTCCTTCACCAGTCCATGTCCCATATCGCACTGGCTATTTGCAAAGCTGCGGCTCTGCGAATTATAACTACCAATACTGTAATTCGTAGAGCAGCAACCAACCAATCAGCATGCATCATTTTACTGTGCATGCACATGTGCAGAATTATTTTGCCTTTTGTTTTCATTGTAATCCTTTGCAGAACTTCTTTGCTCAGTGAATTAGCAGAAGAATGATTATTATTTGCAGAGCTACTCTGTGAATTAGTGGAAGAATGATTATTATTTGTGGTGACAGTGACTGCCATCCATTTGCCATTTTCAATTTTAGTACTTTATTAGTATTAAGTCACGCACATAAATAACAGAATTTGATCTTAGCAGCTTAATAGTAATGCTCATAAATAACTGAATTTTATGTGAGGCTCTGCAAATATTAATCATTCTTCCGCTAATTCGCAGAGCAAAGCAGCTCTGCGAATAGCCTCGTCCCTGGCATATTGACTGTAATGGTCGGCAACATTCTAGTTCAAATCAAACTGAAGTCATATGGCACTTTTTTGTAATTATGCTTGCACTGATTATTTGCTAAGATACATTTCCCTATCTGCTGAGCAAAATTACCAAAGTCTGGCCAAGGTTGGCAAGGTAAAGTGTCTGGAATGAGCGTGAGCGCTCATTCGGTTTCATTGCTGGACACCATCCAAACCAGCCCCCCCCCCCCCGGTCCACAGGAAACGGGGGCTCCCCTTAGCCTCGACACTCTCTCCACGCACCAATCACTCGCTGCCAATCCTCAGCCAATCAAAACAGAACAAATTCCGGGTGCCCCGACACCACACCTCAGCTGGTCAGTGGGCCTCAACCTCCCGTACTAACCACTTCCCAGCTCCAATTTGACCCACCCACCCACACCTGCCTTAGATTGGCACCATGCCAATCAACAAATAATCAACAAATCAATCATTTACACTAAAAGCATAACATGTTACTTTCAAACAATTACCCAACTGACACCTGAGCAGTTGACCCTAATGATTTATCATATAATTAATTATCACATTATTATCTCTCACGCTATTAACATTTATTGTACAGTTATACCTATCGACTGTATATATGTTAACTCTGTTTTTGTCATTCAATGTTACCTCGCTCATATGTTCCATCTCCCCTCACCACATTCTCATTCCCCCTTCCATTAATAGCATGACCTTCGCTCGACTGCTTCCTGTCTCACACCCAATCATGATCAATGTACATGCCGCCGGGTGGGCTGCGCCCACATAAAAGTCTTGTTTGACCCATCTCAGCCTCTCTGTCTACTGTGTCCGTGAGCAATGAATTTAATAAATACTATATTGCCTTATCAATGCTTAAAAGAAGCCGAATCACTGTGAGTTTAAACAGATTCTGTGCAAAGTTGAATTAGTGATAAACGTTTAAACCCTAACAAACACAAACTTCACTGCGAGTTAAGATGCTTACTATCTGAAACCAATTCTACAAGGAGTCGGCCCTATCCTGGTATACAAGGACTACCTGATGAATTTATCAAGTTTAACATCGAATTTCTGATAGAATAATGAAGATAAAGAAAAAAACTGGGGGCCGTTATTTGTACTGGAGAGAGTGGGATGCTTTAATATTGAACAGTTTATATGCAAATTAGCTTTCGATGTTGGACCTTAAAAACCAGGATTTCCCTAATTTGGAATGGTGAACAAATCCTGGCAAAAAACTAATTATAACAAAAATCATAACTTCAGAACTATTCAAGTAATCTACATATATTCTATATTGTTAGAATCAGATTGAAAAGATCCCTGTAAATATGACAATTTTAATATTGCACCATCGATTAAAAAAAACACTTTGGAATACCTATGATACACATAGGCCTACATGATTTGTTGTGGTCTATAGTGAATCGGCGCATAATTTCCGAATTGTGGTTGATTCGGGGGGCGGGGGGAGGGGGGGGGGGGTAGCCGGGTACCCCCCAGGCCCCAAGCAGCATTGACAAACCCTAACCGAAACCTCCCCATGCACCTAGCCATTCGGTTTCGCTTCCTCAAGGCATCGACATTTCACCACTCCCACTCACCCTCTATATAAGGACTACTGCGTAGGGGTCGGCTCCGGCGTCCTCAGAGCTTGCGGCGATCCGGGAGGCCCCCATCGACATCAACGCCCTGGACTGATCCCCGCCTGTACCATTCCTCGTATACAAAATAAATTGCTCTTTCTCCAACATATGTCTCCGGCTTCCCTTACTTGAATCACACAAAGATCTGACGATCGTAAAGAGAAGAAAACGGCAGTTGTATGGTCATAGTTCCCATTCGTCAGGTCGGGGCAAAACCATCTTGTAAGGCACAGTCAAAGGGGGAAGAATACAAGATGGATAAAGGAAGAGGTGGAAAGACAACACCAGGGAGGCATGGAGTTAGGCAAGTCCAAGAGGGCAGTGGAGATATGGGGGAAATGGAGAAAATTGGTTGCAAAGTCATTGGTGGTGCCCAAATGACACTCACTGTTATGGATTTGATTATGATGGTGATGATGATAATGGTGATTATGTCGACATTGATGACGATTTATCACTGCTGTATTTTATTCCGTACTAAAAATGATGCATAGTTGTGGGTTGAGTTGAGGCAGTCTCGTGAGGATAGACAATATTGTAATGTTTTTGCTCTGGTGACTGATCTTTGCTCTTTATTACATTGCAAGACAAGTTTGTTTTATTTAATGACGCCTCTAGAGCACATTGAATTTTATCATCGGCTATTGGGTGGCAAATATATGGTCATTCTAACATATTTATTTAGAGGAAACCCGCTACCGCCACATAGGGTACTCTTTCGGATAAGCAGCAGGGTGTTATTACAGTGCAATGAACTCAGGTACAGACAACAGGTGTCTTACTAATACCCCTGTCACACTACGACGTAATGAGCCAACGTGAGCCTAACGTGGTGATATTTCGTCATTACGTTGATGTACGTTGGATTACGTTATGATGACGTCATAATGACGTTAGAGTGATGTTGAGCTACGTCACATTACGTCGTGTTACGTCGAGATACGTCGAGGTTTTGGACATGTTCAAAAGTTTCGACGTAGGTCGAACGTAAGGGTTTACGTTCGCCGTACGTTCTGTTCACGTTCAGCGAACGTCAATGACGTTAAACGGACGTTATTCCAATGCTCCTCACTACGTTCAACTACGTTCCACTACGTTGACCCCCATTAAACCAAGTGCAAATGCCCACGGGGCGTAATGGGAACGTCAGGACAACGTCAGGAGAACGTCAGGAGAACGTGCATTCAACGTACGTTCAACGTCTCATGACGTAGCTAACGTCACGTAACGTTCTTCTGACGATGGAATAACATTATAACGTTCCGTCAGCGTCATTACGTTCACCTCTCTCATCGAACGACGGTATCACTACGCTTTACCGACGTTACTCTCTCGTCCACTACGCTGCATCCACGTTCAACTTCTGCCCAAATTTGCATACTACGCCGAGAAGTTCAACGTTCTTCATGTTCTCCCTACGTTGACGTCGTTACGTCGTAGTGTGACAGCCCCATTAGAACCGCAAACACTGTGCGGACAGTAGGGTGGACTGATAGTTGTAAAACCCATGTGTATGTGTGTATATGTAGATGGTTAGGCCAATTAGATCCAGTTAGATCACATGATGCCTTATATGGCCATTGATAAGTAATGTATTGATTTGTGTTGTTGTTGTTGTACGTTACTTGATTAAGCAGGGACAATTTCAATCGTAGCTGATTGGACTTCCTCATTCCATTGTTCCTTGCCCTATCCTAATAATGCCGAGTGCCTGGCTAGGAAGCAAAAAGTATCAATTTTTAAGTCATTGCATTGACTCGACAAGGGTTCGAAGCCCTGAGCTCAAATCCCACGACCTCCCAACACGGGAGGGGGAAGTCTCAACTCATTCGGCCATCGCGTCCATTACTATTATTATTCTGACCTCGGTCTTGATTAAATAGAGCTATTTTTAGTCAATGATTGAAGTAAGCATAAAATAGTATAAATACTTCTCGTTATATGCCAACAAAGGAATTGCTTTCTTTATTTCCATGTAATTTCATATGAATATTTTGCGATAGGTTTGCATTGGTCGGATTGGTATATGGAGACAAAGAATTACAATATTGTCTAGGCTCTACAGGCTGCCTTAACTCAATTCATAAAGTATGTATAATTTGAGGTCGTGGAGTCAAACCCGGCTAAGTCAAACTTATTACTAAGGCCCTGTCACACTATGACGTAATGACGTCAACGTAGGGAGAACGTGAAGAACGTTGAACTTCTCAGCGTAGTACGCAAATTTGGGCACAAGTTGAACGTGGATGCAGCATAGTGGATGAGAGCGTAACATCGGTAAAGCGTAGTGATACCGTCATTCAACGAGAGAGGACAACGTCATTATGCTCACGGAACGTTATGAACGTTATTCCATCGCCAGAAGAACGTTACGTAACGTTACATACCTCATGAGACGTTGAACGTACATTGAATGTACGTTCTCCTGACGTTCTCCTGACATTCTCCTGACGTTCTCCTGACGTTCCCATTACGCCGCGTGAGCATTTCCACTCGGTTTAATGTGGGTGAACATAGTGGAACGTAGTTGAACGTAGTGAGCAGCGTTTGCCTAACATCCATTTAACGTCATTGACGTTCACTGAACGTGAACAGAACGTACGGCGAACGTAAACCCTTACGTTCGAGCTACGTCAAAAGTTTTGAACATGTCCAAAACCTCGACGTAACTCGACGTAACACAACGTAATGTGACGTAGCTCGACGTCAGTCTAACATCATTCTGACGTCATCAAAATGTAATCCAACATACATCAACGTAATGACGAAAAATCACCATGTTAGGCTCATGTTTGCTCATTATGTCGTAGTGTGACAGGGGTACACAGTTGATACTTGTCGCTACCTAGCCTGGTCCTCGGCATTAATAGGATATAGCAAGTATCAGTTTGCTCAATATGTGACTGGGTGTGATATCAGGTTATGGTGCAAGCCACCTGGGGTGTTTTCCTAGTGGGGCAGCACTATTAAGTCGCCAGAAGTGTGCACTGTCATAGTCGATACAGATCTTGATATGAACTTAGATGTTACCAGGACGTAAAATGCCAACAAACAACCCCGATGTGCCTTTTTATTTTCTTCATTAATCGATTACTTAAGCAGGATGATTTCAACTGTGGACCATGGTAGGCCCTGCCTTATAATAAATAGAGTGCTGAACACAAGCATGAGCAACTGGACAATTGTGTAATAAGGACCACAAAAATGTTGCACGATGCCCTTTAAAATAGCATATTGTAGTTCAATATATCTAAATATTGTTCTCTTTTGCCAATTGAAGAGAGGAAATAGTTGAAAAAAAGGAAACTCTTACTCATATTTAATATCATGTATTGTATCGTTTAATATCATGCTTTGGGTCGTTGTTATTTTGTATTTGTTGTAAATATTTATTATTTTCAATAACCTTGCACAGCGTCAAGCCATGTAGTTTAACTTTAAGCTGTACTGTTGATAGCAACAGCTACTGAGGCACTGAGTTTTGAACGCAGAAAACCTTGTTGTATCACTGGGGAGCCAGTTGATGTGTGGGGGCACTGTGTTTCACTGGTAATGGAGTTGGCTGTACAGCAAACCTCCAAGGGATCGATGTATGGGGGTTGTCTGGTGATGGGAGGGGGGGGGGGGAGTGGCAGGCGGCGGGGGGGGGGGAGTTCTAGGAGATAGCAGTAGAGAGATGTTGGAAGTTCAAATAGGACTACAAAGGCCTGACTGGATACGCCAGTGAGGGCAGGTGGCTGTAAGCTGGAGTATATTTAAATAGGTCATTAACAAAATGGGGCTAAGTTGATATGGTGTTGAAGTTGGATTGCCTGCAAGCAGGGGTATATTTAAATAGGTCATTAACAAAATGGGGCTAAGTCGATATGGCATTGTCTTGGATTGCCTGCAAGCTGGAGTATATTTAAATAGGTCATTAACAAAATGGGGCTAAGTCGATATCGCGTTGAAGGTGGATTGACTGCAAGCTGGAGTATATTTAAATAGGTCATGAACAAAATGGGGCTAAGTCGATATCGCGTTGAAGGTGGATTGACTGCAAGCTGGAGTATATTTAAATAGGTCATTAACAAAATGGGGCTAAGTCGATATCGCGTTGAAGGTGGATTGACTGCAAGCTGGAGTATATTTAAATAGGTCATGAACAAAATGGGGCTAAGTTGATATGGTGTTGAAGTTGGATTGCCTGCAAGCAGGGGTATATTTAAATAGGTCATTAACAAAATGGGGCTAAGTCGATATGGCATTGTCTTGGATTGCCTGCAAGCTGGAGTATATTTAAATAGGTCATTAACAAAATGGGGCTAAGTCGATATCGTGTTGAAGGTGGATTGACTGCAAGCTGGAGTATATTTAAATAGGTCATGAACAAAATGGGGCTAAGTCGATATGGTGTTGAAGGTGGATTGGCTGCAAGCTAGGGTATATTTAAATAGGTCATGAACAAAATGGGGCTAAGTCGATATGGTGTTGAAGGTGGATTCGCTGCAAGCTGGAGTATATTTAAATAGATCCTTAACAAAATGGGACTAAGTGGATATGGCAGTGAATGTGGGTTGGCTGAAAGCTGGAGTATATCTAAATAGGTCATTAATTAAAGTCCCACTGAAAGGATTCGGTAAAGATGATTTATTTCATGTAAATGGCTCAAACTTAAAATCAGCTGACTGGACACTGCTCTGTGTGAATAGATAATGGTACTGCTTACAACCCCGGAGGCAGCAACTGAGGCTGACAATCCTGGATCTGAGTGATGGCGGTGGTTTGTTGCGGGAGTTTGGAAGTGGCATTGATCATGAACCCACGTCTGATCCCCCAACACGGGGGCCCATATCATGCTGCCTGAATAACTCTCTGTTATGGCCTATTCTGGCCGCCCTCCTCACCAGCCGACAGCCCTTATGCTGAGAGCCGCTTGCCATGCCTGATTAGACTGATGGCCTCCCACCTATTGTCAGAGACTGTCCAACGTGGAATCCTAATTTATACGGTGAGGATATGCAGAATAATGATCAGCCTTCCATTAAAGGCATGGCAGAAGCGCTGACCAAGTATTGAATTGTGACACACGTGATGTTGTACACGAAGGATGGACTGAGGTGGCAGCTACCTATATTATTGTTTCTGTAAGTCGTGGTCACTTAGATGTTCACACGCTATGCTTAGATTTCCCCATATTGTGCATCACCATGTTTACTTAGATCTCTCCATGTTGTGCATCACCATGTTTACTTAGATATGCCCATGTTGTGCATCACCATGTTCACTTAGATCTCTCCATGTTGTACATCACCATGTTTACTTAGATGTCCCCATATTGTGCATTACCATGTTTGCTTAGATATTCCCTTGTTGTGCATCACCATGTTTGCTTAGATGTTCCCTTGTTGTGCATCACCATGTTTGCTTAGATATTCCCTTGTTGTGCATCACCATGTTTGGTTAGATGTTCCCTTGTTGTGCATCGCCATGTTTACTTAGATATTCCCTTATTGTGCATCACCATGTTTGCTTAGATATTCCCTTGTTGTGCATCACCATGTTTGCTTAGATATTCCCTTGTTGTGCATCACCATGTTTGCTTAGATATTCCCTTGTTGTGTATCACCATGTTTGCTTAGATGTTGCCTTGTTGTGCATCACCATGTTTGCTTAGATGTTGCCTTGTTGTGCATCATCATGTTTGCTTAGATGTTCCCATGTTGTGCATCACCATGTTTGCTTAGATATTCCCTTGTTGTGCATCACCATGTTTGCTTAGATGTTCCCTTGTTGTGCATCATCATGTTTCCTTAGATGTTTCCTTGTTGTGCATCACCATGTTTGGTTAGATATTCCCTTGTTGTGCATCATCATGTTTCCTTAGATATTCCCTTGTTGTGCATCACCATGTTGACTTAGATATTCCCTTGTTGTGCATCACCATGTTTGCTTAGATGTTGCCTTGTTGTGCATCACCATGTTTGCTTAGATGTTGCCTTATTGTGCATCATCATGTTTCGTTAGATGTTGCCTTGTTGTGCATCACCATGTTTGCTTAGATGTTCCCTTGTTGTGCATCACCATGTTTGCTTAGATGTTGCCTTGGTGTGCATCATCATGTTTCCTTAGATGTTCCCTTGTTGTGCATCACCATGTTTGGTTAGATATTCCCTTGTTGTGCATCACCATGTTTACTTAGATATTCTCTTGTTGTGCATCGCCATGTTTACTTAGATGTTGCCTTGTTGTGCATCACCATGTTTGCTTAGATGTTGCCTTGTTGTGCATCATCATGTTTCGTTAGATGTTGCCTTGTTGTGCATCACCATGTTTGCTTAGATGTTGCCTTGTTGTGCATCACCATGTTTCCTTAGATGTTCCCTTGGTGTGCATCACCATGTTTTTGTTAGATATTCCATTGTTGTGCATCACCATGTTTACTTAGATATTCCCTTGTTGTGCATCATCATGTTTCCTTAGATGTTCCCTTGTTGTGCATCACCATGTTTACTTAGATGTTCCCTTGTTGTGCATCGCCATGTTTACTTAGATATTCCCTTGTTGTGCATCACCATGTTTGCTTATATGTTCCATTGTTGTGCATCACCATGTTTGGTTAGATGTTCCCTTGTTGTGCATCACCATCTTTACTTAGACATTCCCTTATTGTCAATCACCATGTTTGCTTAGATGTTCCCATATTTTGGTCACCAAGCACAATATGGTGGTAACCAAATAAACAACGATTCAGTGTGAAATATTGAAATGATGTGCCTATGAAATGAGTATTGACCTTACAGAGAGGGGTAATGACAATATGCATTCCAGATCATTAATGGCCTTTAGTCTCCCAACGTCAGATCCATACAATGCTGATTAAATTTATCTCAGCTTTCAGACCTTCGAAATTGATATCAGTAAAATGGAAATTTAAATGTATTTTAACTGATTACATGTTGTAACGAATTTTGAAGAAGAAGAAAAGATCTTACGCTGGCCAGTTTGATATCAGTTGTATCACACTGAGTCTGTCTACTGTCATCTCAATGGATATTACAAGGGTTAATGCGTTATCTATCAATTGTAGTTAGCCATCATAATGCAGGTAGAATAGCAATGTACTCTAAAACCTCGATTAAATACATCTTGGAACTGTATCTAGATTAAGTTTCCAATCAATCATTTGGTAATATAGTAATCCCTACACAGAATCGAATTCCTTTTCCTTTTTGACATTTGGGAAGGCTGCATTTTAAAATGAGATGACCACACATTGCATTGTCAGAATATAGAGTGGTGATGCTGACAACCATGGAGGAGGATCTATGGACGCTGATAAGCCTGGATTGAGGGGATGGAAGTGGTTTGTGAGAGACTATTGCATCTCTTGGAAATACTTCCATGTATTGTATATGGAGTATGGTGTATATAGTACAGTTTATATAAGATATATAGTATCATAGTATAGTATATATAGTACAATATATATATAGTATAGTACATATAATATAATTGATGTAGTATATATATATATAACATAGTATATATAGTAAATATATATTGTATATAGTACCATTATATATATATATTATAGTTATATAATATTCCATATGTAGATAATATATATAGGGTATGTTATACAGCTGTAAGTGAACGTTATCAATGGTATGGTCCCTATATCTCTATGTACCTATATACATTACCTATATATAATACATAAAGTATGTTATACAGCTGTAGAAGTTTATCAATTTTGTGCTGACATTTCCACTGCCTAATAAAAGAAACCCACAAAAGTCCGCATGGTACTATTCACAAACTCAGTACGTATGTGATCATCTCCTGATCCTGCCAATAATCCCTTCTACAGTATAACCCCGTTAAACCAAGCTCGATTAAACCAAATGAATGGTTAATCCAAACTTTGTTTGGCAGCCATGCAAAATACTACCATTTATCATATAAAAACGTTGGTTAAACCAAAGTCGGTTAATCCAAGCAAAATTGTCGGACCCCAGGTCACTTCCAGTATGGTTAAACCAAACTTTACTGTGGTTATAAGATCATCTGAGACCCCACCAATTTTGTATTTGATAAATGGTAGTATTTTGCCAGGCCGCCAACAAAAGTTTGAATTAACCGATCGCTTGGTTTAACCGAGCTTGGTTTAACGGGCTTATACTGTATATACAAAACAATAATCGAAGTGTCCACATACATTGTATATTACATTCATAATGCACCCGCGATTTTGCCAAAGGCATGTCGAAGTCGAAGCCAAAGCTCAGTTAAACCAATGATCGGTTAATCCAAACAAATTTCTAGGGTCCCTTCAATGTTGGTTTAGTGGGGTTATACTGTAATTAGCAAGCCTTCATCCAGATGCTTCACCCAGCCTGGCACAATTCATCAACACATATAAGTGTGTATAATGTAAGCAGCACACGGCAGATGGAGCCACTGCCGTACAGGCCAGGCTAGAGGCAGGGTCAGGGTAAATATCCCAAACACCGGGACAAACAAGACAATGAGGGGCCCAAAGCGCCAGCGGGGTTGCTTCCATTTGACATGGAAATATAGACCTCTGGATACAATGGGGATTCCATTTAGCAGTTTAGGGGGGTGGGGTGGATATGGATTATTTCTGAGGCGTACATCGGTCTGTGTTGTAGCATCGGGGTGTACATTTTTATTGGTTGGTTGGTTGTTGGAGTTTTACGTCCTGGCAATATCTAAGGTCATATCAGGATTGGTTGGTTGGTTGTTGGAGTTTACGTCCTGGCAATATTTAAGGTAATATCAGAATGGGTACCGATTTGTGACAGTGTGTACTCATGGTGAATGTATTGTGCTGCCCCACTGGGAAATCAGGCCACCAGCACCATGACCTGATATCCCACTCAGTCACATTATCCTGACACAAGCTAACCAGTCCTTGCCCTAGCCTAATAATGCCGAGCGCCTGGCTAGGAAATGACAAGTATTAATTTTGTAAGTCATTGGTTTGACTTGATCTGGAATCAAACTCCCGATGTCCCGCACAGGAGACCTGCGCTCTACCGATTCTGCCAGCGCATGCGTTCATTTTGAATGGCGATATATAGTGCAATAGTGCATGGCTAGTCACATGCATTACATTTTGCTTTATAGCCTAACGATCACATTTGGTGGCTCTCTAAAGTCATTGTGTCTCTTTGACACTAATTAGACTGATGCTATGTATCATGATTACTCATATGCTCATCAAGTCTCTAACATCCCCTCCTCCTGCCCCCCCGCCTCCCCCGCCCCCCCGCCTCCCCCCTCCTCTCCCGCCCCCCCCCCCCCGTTGAGCGCCCGCTTCCTGTTTTGGGGGATCATGGGGGATGCGAACCCATGGGGTTCGTGGAGTCAAACCAATGACTTAAAAATGGATACTTGTCGCTTCCTAGCCAGGCACTCAGCATTAATAATCTCTCATTATGCAGAGCTTCCCTGGAGGAGCTCCGGGTAAGGGGGGACTGATCGAGCGATTCCATTTTTGCCTATTTGAAGACTCCTTTTGCCATGCGAATAGTAAGTGATATTAGAGTAGAAACACTATTAGCTGATGACCGACACGATAGGGATGCCTTGGGGGATGCTCTTTAAGTGTCTTTGGGTATTCCGAGCCATTGGTCGAGAAAATATAGAAGTTGCCAATCCATATATCCTCTCGCTTTGTTGCCTTATTATTTATAGCTCCTACCTATATATATATATAATTGTGTTAATGTCTATGATATAAATATATGTATGTACATGAAACTGAACTAGACCTTAAGGCACTGAATTATTTATTGAAGTAGCAATGTTCCGTGTAGTGAAATAGGATATTTACTTTCAGTATGTGTCTAGTACGCATGCGTGCCACTGATATTTTTATATATTCCAATAGCCAAAAGCATATTGCATGTACATTTTCCACAGAGCAGTTTGCACACGTGCTGCTGCTCACAATATATATTCTTTGCCCAGCTGTCAAAGGGCAGATTGGTGATAAGACTTTCCCATAAGACCTTTTCCATAGAGCACCCTGCACAGGAAGTTGCTATCATTACAAAATTAATACTCTTTCACCCCCCACCCCAAACCACTCCTGCAAAGCCACTCCCAAAAACCACTCCCAAAAACCACTCCCCAAATCCACTCCCCAAAACCACTCCAAAAGCACTCCCCAAAAGCACTCTCCAAAGAGACTCCCTAAAACCACTCCCAAAAACGACTATCCAAAGCTACTCCCCCAAAGCCACTCCCAAAATACACTCCCAAAGACCACCACTCCCAACCTAGCTACCCCAACCACTCCCAAACAACACCAATCCGCCACCCCAAACACTTCCAAACCACCCCCAAACCACACCTCCAAACCTCCCCCAAATCACACCTCATAACCACCCCCAAACAACACCTCCAAACCACCCCCAAACCACCACTCCCCAAACAACACCTGCAAACCACCCCCAAACCACACCTCCAAACCACCCCCAATCCACACCTCCAAACCACCCCCAAACCACCCCTCCCCAAACAACACCTGCAAACCACCCCCAAACCACCCCTCCAAACCACCCCCCAAACAACACCTCCAAACCACCCCCAAACCACCACTCCCCAAACAACACCTGCAAACCACCCCCAAAACCACACCTCCAAACCACCCCCAAACCACCCTCCAAACCACCACCCCCAAACAACACCTCCAAACCACCCCCGAACCACACCTCCAAACCACCACCCCAAACCACACCTCCAAACCACCCCCAACCACCACTCACCCCAAACCACACCTTCCACACCACCCCCCCAACCACACCTCATAACCACCCCCAAACAACACCTCCAAACCACCTGCAAACCACCACTCCCCAAACACACCTCCAAACCACCCCCAAACCACCCCCCCAAACAACACCTGCAAACCACCCCCCAAAACCACCCTCCAAACCACCACCCCAGACAACACCTCCAAACACCCCCAAACCACCACTCCCCAAACAACACCTGCAACCACCCCCCAAACCACACCTCCAAACCACCCCCAAACCACACCTCCAAACCACCCCCAAACCACACCTCCAAACCACCACCCAAACAACACCTCCAAACCACCCCCGAACCACACCTCCAAACCACCACCCCAAACCACACCTCCAAACCACCCCCAAACCACCACTCCCCAAACCACACCTCCCCACCACCCCCCAACCACACCTCATAACCACCCCCAAACAACACCTCCAAACCACTGCAAACCACCACCCCCAAAACCACACCTCCAAACCACCCCCAAACCACACCTCCAAACCACCACCCCAAACCAACACCCCAAATCACACACCCAAACCACACCCCTAAATCACCCCTCCTAACCAAATCCAAACCATCCCCAAACCACCACACAAGCCACTCCCCAAACTACCTCCAATCTACCTCCAAACCACACCTCCAAACCACCACCCCTAACCACCCCACCAAACCACCCCCTAACCACCACCCCCAAACCACCCCTCCTAACCACATCCAAACCATCCCCAAACCACCACACGGGCCACTCCCGAAACCACCTCCAATCTACCTCCAAACCACCCCTCCAAACCACCCCCAAACCACCACCTCCCAAACCAACTACAAACCACACCCCCAAACCACACCCCTAAACCACCACCCCAAACCACCCCTCCAAATTACCCCCAAACCACCACCCCCAAAACAACTACAAACCACACCTCCAAACCACACCCCTAAACCACCACGCCACCCCCACCCTTCACACACCCCTCCCACCGTGCCGTGTGCCGTGTGCCGTGTGCCGTGTGCCGTGTGCCGTGTGCGGTGTGTCGTGTGCCGTGTGCCGCGTGACGCGTGCCGTGTGCCTCGTGCCGTGTGCCGCGTGCCGTGTGCCGTGTGCCGTGTGCAGTGATTCTGGACTGGGACTTGTCTGCACACTGCGGGCAGTAATGAAATCACATCAATATATAAATAACCTTTTCCCGGCCCGCCGTGGCTTCCCCCGGCTCTCCCTGGCCTCCCCTGCCTCCCCTTACCGTCACACACAATGACTCTCCTCCCGTCCAATCACCCGTCTGCTATCAGAATCCGGGCGTCCTGCTATCCATATGCATGAAATAGACGACCCATAATGCAGTTTGACATCTATCTACCTCAACTTCCTTTTCCTCTCTTTCTCTTTCTCTCTCTCTCTTTTTCTCTGTCTCTCTGGCTGTCACGGACTACCCACCATTGTCAGTGAAGCAGTGAGTAATCTGCATCGTTAGGTGAACCCTTGCTGCTTATCGGAAAGAGTAGCCAATGTGGCGGCAGCGGGTTTCCTCCAAAGAAATATGTCAGAATGACCACAATTTTGTACGTCAAATAGGCGATTATAAAAATCAATGTGCTCTAGAGGCGTCATTAAATAAAACAAACTTTCCTTTTTGCATTGTTAAGTTTTCCAACTGACCGCCAATGTGTGACAAACTGACTCAAAATGACTTCCAACTTACTGCCTCTCCCTCTCCCTCTCCCTCTCCCTCTCCTCTCCCCTCCCTCTCCTCTCCCTATCCTCTCCCTCTCCCCCTCCTCTCCCTCTCCTGTCCCTCGCTATCCCTCTCCTCTCCCTCTCCTCTCCCTCTCCTCTCCCTCTCTCTCCCCTCCTCTCCCTCTCCCTCTCCCTCTCCCTCTCCTCTCCCTCTCATCTCCCCTCTCCCAGACTCACTCTCCCAGGCTTTCCATCCCTTCCACATTCTTCCTTTCCCAATCCCACATTGCATTCCTTTCTTTTTCCTATGGATTATACTTCTGCCTTTCTCTCCCTCTTTGCACCGTCTCTCCCACCCCCCTTTACCCACTCTCTACCTGTCTTTCCATCTCCCCCCGCCTTATGCCTCTCTACTGCTCCATAGCATTAAAGTTGCATAATCCGATGATATTTCTCAGTGTTACCATATATGTTTCAGAATAATTCATTAAAATTGCATAGTCCCTTCGTTTTGAGTTCATGTCATTTTTATGGGACAAATATATTGTTGTAAATATAGTTTATTCATTGAATAAAGTCTTTTGTCTGTGCCGTTGCCATGGTCTTCCAGCCATGTGACATTACAGTTATTTACAATATATGATATTGTCATCAGCAGTTAGCTCTAGTCAGCTGAAATAACAATATTAATCATTCCGAGAGTTACATATGGTATAGTTTGACAAATCACATATAAGAGAGAAGTTATATGTTGTATACATACATGCTTACATACATACATGTGTATTGATTAGACCGTTACATTACGGAGTGGTTAGGTGCATAGTTTCCCTTTACAGGTTTGTATGCCTACTGTGTTGTGAATTGCATAATTATCATGTTGTTGGAGATATTATTTTGAGATGGAGTGTTAGTAGATCAGTATTATCTACTTTCTTTAGTTTCATGTATCCATTTTTTTAAATGTCTAAGTTTTGAGATATTTGAAGTGCAAAAATGTCCAATTAATGTTGTCAAGGATGTCAAAACTCTGACACCGTAAGCTTCTGCAGTAACAGTTCTATTGAAGTGACTCAGCATTGCCTTCTATGCAGAAGAAAATGTTCAATATGTACCTCAGTATCTAAGGTAGATATGTAGAATCAAATCTAGATAATTGTTTTGGTTTTGAAAAGTTGATACTTCATCAGACTATGTAGCTTTAAGTTGATTGTTACAATGTATTTTACTTTGCTTTGGAGTGACCTTTATCTTAAATGGTTACCTTGGAAATAGTTAAAATGAAAACAGGCAACATTTATTTTGGGGGACACACTGGAAAGCTTTGTTTTCCCATTTTTTAGCATAGTACTTATTGTTTTGTTTTGTTTCTTTATTGTTTTACATCTGTCATGAGGGTGATGAAAATGGGAAATATTGTGCCTAGAGTGGGACTCGAACCCACATCTCTTTGCATTC
This sequence comes from Branchipolynoe longqiensis, assembly GCA_030323885.1. Classification (NCBI taxonomy): domain Eukaryota; kingdom Metazoa; phylum Annelida; class Polychaeta; order Phyllodocida; family Polynoidae; genus Branchipolynoe; species Branchipolynoe longqiensis. Next base: position 48,166,469 of record CM059191.1, on the reverse strand, counting down.
CGGGCCAGTGTGCTAATCATTACACCACCTAGGCTCCCTGATATCAACACACTACCCATGCCTACCTGTCTATGCGGTTACTTGCCTGGGAGGTCAGTGCAGCCTACTACACTCGTCCCCCTGGAATTGTAAGTCTTTTAAATGGTAATTTAATGGTTATAATTACATACATACAGGCAATGCACTAATACACACATACACAGGGTAGGTTCAACAACCATACAGCGCGTAGCTTGTACAGGATCATGGTTTCGGCAACAAGTGTCATGGGGGTGATGAAAATGGGAAATATTGTACCTAGAGCGGTACTCGAACCCACATCTCTTTGCATTCTGGGCCAGGGTGCTAACCATTACACCACCTAGGCTCCCTGATATCACCACACTACCCACGCCTACCTGCCTATGTGGTTACTTGCCTGAGAGGTGAGTGCAAACTACGACACATCCTAACAACATCTAAGTTCATATCAGGATGGATACTGACTTGTGACAGTGCGCACTCATGGTGACTTTATAGTGCGGCCTCACTGGCAGACCAGGCTGCCAGCACCATGCCCTGATATCCTACTCAGTCGCATTATCCTGACACTGAGCCAACCAGTCCTTGCCCTATCCTAATAATAAAAAACAAAACAACAATTATGCTCTCATCAGATTGTGCAGCTTTTATTTTATTTTTCAACATTAATGAAAATACTGTGATGTATGTAAATTGCCCAGCCAGCTGATAAGGTGATCACCTGACTAGCAGCTGCGATAAGGACTGACTAATAAGTAATGAAGGCAGTTGCAGTACAGCGCTCAAAGTTTTCACATGTAGGCCTATATTACAAATAGTACTACGTTTCTTTTCTTTTAATGGCATTTACCATTAAACTAATTCTGCATTTGAATAATTCTACGTACTTGCAATATCACTTGCAATATCTCAAGCTGTTGATGTTGAGCGTAGGATGTGTGTAGACTGTTGATTGTTGTCATCCACACAGCTCAGCTCCAGATTCAGCTGCAGAACTCTCTTCTAGTGCAATAGTATCAGTAGAGAAAGGAAGGCGCAACCAACAGTGAAGGGCAGGATAGAGTAGCTTTTATTGTTCGCCTACTCTAGTCATCCCCAACACAAACCAACTCTGCCAACCTCCACTCTCCACCACCACCAGAGAGAGAGAGAGTGCCAGCTTACAGGAAAGCAGCCCCTCTTATACTCACAGGGGCTGGCAGGGAGTGGGTGGGAGGGTGGGGGGAAGCAATCAGCACCCACAATTACCATTTTCTAACATCCTTAATACATCTAAGTCATAACCTTAACATATACCCATACAATAACACTCATGCAATGTAATTTAGTACATTTACAATCATGAATTGACAGAATTCTTCATATATTAATTATACCTCCAGACATTTCCTATTTCAGATAATGCACTCCTGAATAACACCTAAGTCATACCATTAACATATACTCATACAATAACACTCATGCAATGTATTTGAGTACATTTACAATCATGAATTGACAGTACTCTTTATATATTAATTATACCTCCAGACATTTCCTATTTCAGATAACGCACTCCAGAATAACACTTAAGTCAAACCATTAATACCTACTCATACAATAACAATCATGCAGTACATTTGAGTACATTTACAATCATGAATTGACAGTGCTCTTCAGATATTAATTATTCCTGCAGCCATTTCCTATTTCAGATAATGCATTGCTAAATAATCCTATTACCAAACCTTCCCACTAAGACCACCTTTAGGGCCTGGTCCACTCTAGGAAGTTGCACCTGTACTCCGCATGCCGCCATCATACACAAACATACCCAAACTAACCACCACCACCTGGCTTTACTGAATGCACAGGTCCTTTCCTGTCTATATATAGAACAGTGTTATGGCTTTATTTCCTTTCCAGTTAACTTCACAGTGGTTTACAACCAATTATCCCCCTCAATTATCCCCCTGGCCCCTGTGGCCAAATAAAACTCAGTCTGTTTCACCCATGTGTTCCTACATGTATTCCCTTCTCGCCTGACTGCTGGGTGCTCCCTTCATATACTAGTTATATGTCCACCATTAGTTCTGATTAATATTAGAATTTGCATATTGCTACTCATAGTTACTGCATTTTCTAACTACTATCTTACAACGGGATGGCCAAATGAGTTGATCGTCCATCTCCCTTTCTTGTAGATGATGGGTTCGAACCCTGGTCGAGTCAAACCAATGACTTAAAAATTTATACTCGTCGCTTCCTAGCTTGGCGCTTAGCATTATTAGGATATGGCAAGGAGCAGTGGAATGAGGAAGATCAATCGTCCACGATTAAAATTTCCCCTGTTTAATCAACATATGAACCCCCAAAAAAACCACTGGGTGTTATCTCTGACGATTTCCAGAGAGAATGGCTGTGACCCATTTGGTATGATTTTAATGTCCAAAGCGGAAGAGGTGTTAGATATGGGTGTTACCTTCGCAGATGGCCACCTGGAGGGTGCTGCGGGTACTAACCCGTCCTGTTAACGTCACCTATAATGTGCTACTGTGGTTTATTAGAGTCATAGATCAATACTTTGGTCATAACCACCTTTTAAGAGAGAAAACCACTTCCACATGTTGTAATTGCCGCTGTAACCATGGCAATTACTGCTCGCACGGCCCCTGGTTTATTAGCTAAGCAGGGTTTGGTCCGATTCGCATAGCCCTAGATCTCCATTGGGAACTGCTAAGCTGCTTTTAGTGGTCTTACCTTTCCCATTATTTACAAAGGATTCAACTGGCATCAACATAATGTCCTGCTGGCCAGCATTCAAGTTGCATAATCTGATGGTTTGTAGTTTCCGCAATCATTTATTATAAAGTAGATATATTAGCGTAGTCATTATAATCTGCCTAATTTACGAAGGCAGAGGCGGAATGGGTTAAATCGGTCTGTATTGAACATAGAACATTGGCATCATTCACAGGTCATTTCAGGTCAATTGGTCATTTCAGGATCTCTCCCCCCCCCCTAGAGTCATTTCTTGCAGTGTCCTTTTTGTTGATGGGCCAGGTGCGAACCCTCAACCCTACCCCTTGTACCTTATTTTTAGGTGTGGGTGGGTGGGTGAAGAAAGTGTGGAGGCAGTCCGTGTAGATCAGGAGCAGTGGTGGAAGTGCAACCGTGGAGGGGGGATTTCAGTTTGAATCTTGGTCACGTGACTGCGTTTTGGCGGGAAAGGTGCAGCCGTGTCTCCAGGGCTGGCGTGTTGGTTTGGGTTTTAGTTCGCGAGTTGGTGGTAGGTGGCGGAAATGGTGCTCAAGTTAGTCGGATGCTGAGGTATCTGCGCCTCCGCCCGTAAATTACCCATGTTACGAATAACATGCCCAATTTAAATTTGGAGTAACTTATGTTTTCTTTAATAGTTCACTTTAGAGACATTTGAAGTGAAAACCGCCAAGTTAATTGTGGCGTGCACACCGAAATGCATAGCGAGCATAGGTTGAAATAACTTGCAAGAGTAACTGTTTCATTGTCTGTTAAATTGACTTAATATTCTTTATATAGAGCAATAATTGTCCCCGGCAAGCAGCACACCAACAATTGCACTGACTCAACACCATCTCTTCATCTCACAAAGGGAAACAATAGAGCTTGGTTGAACCGAGCCCTCTCAGGACAAGCTATGTTCACAACAAAAGACCAAAGATGTATAAGGCCCACAGTGTACTATCAGCAGAGAAACTGGCCTACTTCTAACTTATGGGTGTCGTCATATTGTCAATGTTTCTCAGTGTTATGGATCATGCCAATTGTCAGTGGTTGATGCTGGCTGCATGTCCTGGGTAAAAGCAGCATTGCCATCGACGCGTTGTTGCATGTCGGGATGGTTATGCGGCTTGTGGGGGTAGGGGTTGGGTTATATGGAAGTATACTAAACTAGTGATCAGAAGTGGGATTTAAATTTCCTTTTACTACCAGCTACAGTATTACCAAGTATAGAAAACAGCTTTGAGTGCCTAGGACTATGGACATTACTGCATGAGAGCACCATGCACACACACAAAACACACCAAGTATGCACACAATAGGAGATACAAGAGCATAAACATAATCTAAAAAGTAAAGATACAAATTCTCAGCCCAGATCAACACTCAACACTCACTAAGAATAAGATAAACAAATAAATATGTCAATACAACAGTCACCAATATTTACACACATGGGGGTTGGCGGGTCCTTGGGTGTGGGGGGGGGGGTTGCGTGCACGGGAGAGCGATTGCGAGGACCCAGGTCTGGTGGTTGATGGGCCACCTACTTTTACTGCACTTCCTCTGACAGAACTGAAGGGCCAACCAGGCTTCAAGATTGGCCATCTAAACATACGAAGTCTCCCCAACAAGATTGACCAACTAAAGATAGACCTGCCTGAGTCAGGATTTGATGTCTTCACAATATCGGAAGCATGGCTCAACAGTCACATGGAGGACAGACTAGCCAGCGTACCAGGCTACCAATTCATGAGAGCCGACAGAAAAACAAAACGGACAGATGGTCAAACCAAACAAGGAGGTGGACTGGGAATTTATTCAAAAAATGAGCTACATACTGATACATCGAAATATGAGGACCTTAACCTCTCCAACTGCAACATCGAACTACAATGGACAATTGTAATAAGACCTCACACCAAGAGTATACTCATCGGCAACATATATAGGCCGCCAGATGGCAATCTAAACGAAGGAATTGACCTTCTAAACGAATCCATGAGACAAATAACCGACATGGACAAATATGAGATACTCATACTAGGAGACTTTAATGTGGATTACAATGAAAAGAAACAGACTCTGTGGGGAACAATGAAACAATTTGCAGCAGATCACGAGCTCCAGCAAATGATACACAAACCAACCAGGATAACCAGAACCTCTGACAAAACAATAGACCTAGCATTCACCAATATTAAGCACTGCACAAATGCAGGAGTTATCAACTATAATATAAGTGACCATAAACCAATATACATACTAAAAAAGAAAATAAGGAATGACAAGAGATCTGCCTCCTACTGGGGACGCTCATACCGAAACTGTGATCAGAGAGAATTGGAAAACTCACTGCAGGAATTCAACCAAAGAGAGCTCCTAGTGGAACAAGACCCAAACAAATGCTGGGAAATGCTTAACACAACAATAACAAAAGTGGCTGACATGCATTGTCCCCTAGTAGAGCTCACTATTAGAACTAACACAGCTGGGTACCTTAATGAAGAACTAACAGAACTACAACAAGACAGAGACTACTTCAGACACAAATTTGAAATATCAAAAGACCCTGGTGATGAGTTCATAGCCAAATGCATGACCAGGAGAACAAGAAATGAAGTCAGAAAGGCCAAAGCAAGATTCCTCCAAGACCAACTATACAAACATCGAAACAATGCCAAAAAATGCTGGCATGTACTCAAACAGATTGAACCAGAAAGCCAGACCAAAATTAGTAGCCTTTCCAATGAAGAATCCGGCAAAGTAATACCGGATAACCTACTTCCTGAAGAAATCAATAATTATTTCATCGAGATAGGAGAAAGGCTAGCCAGTAAATTTAACCAAGGAACAGCCCAACAAAAATGTTACCAAGCCAAACTAAATAACCACAACTATGATCTCCAGGAAACATCTTGTGATGAAATCCTAGACAGAACAAATCAAATATCATCCCATAAATCGTCTGGTATAAAAGACATCAGTACTGCCCTGATAAAGATGTCGATAACAACATTAATTAGGGAATTCACACATATGTACAACTTAATAATTAAAACAGGCATCTTCCCCGATGCATGGAAAGTAGCTACAGTCACCCCAATCCCCAAGACCAATAACCCAAGATACTGCAGTGAACTGCGACCAATTTCAATCCTCCCACTTCCAGGAAAAATCTTTGAACAGATTATACATGACCAAGTTAAAGCATTCCTTGAATCATCCAACTATCTGACCTACCAGCAAAACGGATTTAGGAAAAACAAATCCACAACAGGGGCTCTGGCATCTCTACTGGATGAACTTTTGGGCAACATGGATAAAGGGGAACTAACAATCACTGTCTTCCTTGACTTCAAGAAGGCATTTGATACAATTGACCACGAGATCCTGATGCAGAAAGTAGTAAGAGCTGGATTAGGCAACAAAGCACATCAGTTCTTCACAAATTACCTCAAGAACAGGATGCAGTGCACAAAACTAAACAACAATGAGTCCACCACCCGTAGGACCCCTGCTATTCCTAATCTTTATTAATGACCTACCACTAGTATCTGATAGAGCAAAATTTACATTATTTGCTGATGATGCAGCACTCACACTACACAATAGAGATATTATGGCAGCGGCAGCCCAGACAGACATGGTGTTAGATAAGGTGAATACATGGTGCTATGAAAATAAACTAACAGTAAATAGTGCCAAGACAGAGTATGTGATCTATGGGACGAAAATGAGAAAATCAAGAGCCCCTCAAATCCAACTACATATGGGTGGAACCTTACTTTGTGAAGTGGACTCCTACAAATACCTGGGCACAACTCTTGACTCCACTCTAAATGGGAATCGACAATTGGCGAGACTGAATCAAACGCTGGCACTAAAACTGACAACTTTTAGGAAATTAAGGAAATTCATCAATGAAAACACTGCACTACTCCTGTACAAGACTACAATATTGCCTGTTATAGATTACAATGACATCATATATGAGCTCTTAACAAAACAACAAAAGATCAAACTGCAAAGAATTCAGAACCGAGCACTGAGAACAGTTTACCAAGGCAAGACACTCAGTGTGGCTGAACTGCACAAGAAAGCAAAATTGGTTACTCTCTCAGAACGAAGGGACCTACACCTGATGGCACTAATGCACAAACGCGCAAAAGACGAAAAATTCATTGACCGCACAAATAGAATAACAAGAAAAGGAGCCTCCACTCTGCTCAATGTACCACACCCTTCAACAAATAAATATATCGGAGCACCAGTCTACAAAGGTAGTGTCATGTGGAATGACCTCCCTATCAGAGTCAGAGAAACGCAAACAATACTTGCCTTCAAAAATGCATATAGAGCCCACCTGGTTATTCAGGCCCTTAAATGACTACTGCAGTAATTACTAGCAAAGCCCTGAGCTGCTGCCACCCCGGATCTTCGCTTGCTCTCCGGTGGGTTTTTCCCCCGTACCACCCACCCCAATGGGCCCCCCTCCCCTGCCACCACCCTTAACCATCATGAACAAACCATCAACACACCGAACATCCTACACAACTATCAATCTGTTTAAACACATCGAACATTATATGAGACAGACAAAATGTCTTGTCAACTCTCAACTTAACTTGTTTTATAAGAGAAAAAATGTAACCCACAACAATTATTTGAGTTGCCCCGAGTATACACCTTCTACTCGGTGCTGCTCCTCATTTTTGCATGAACTACAGTGACTGTTGCTGTACATTATACAGCAGGAGCCACTCCCTTAATTCTACAGGATCGGTGCTGTAACTAATACAGCACTGATCAAACTTATTCTAATAGTAAGATGGCCGGAAGACCAGTGCCCCGGCGCTGACAAATGTCATGTTCAGATGAATAAATACTTTACCAACAAAAAAAAAGAAAAAAAAGTGCTTTAGTATCTAAGTTGGATATGGATGTGTAATCAAAGGTAGCCAAGCTGTTTGGTTTTGAAAATGTTATGGCATATCAACTTATGCAATTTTATACATTAAAAGAACAAAATTACGCATCAACTATAGTAAGTGTCATGGGGTGGTGAAAATGGGAAATATTGCGCCTAGAGTGGGACTCGAACCCACATCTCTTTGCATTCCGGGCCAGTGTGCTAACCATTACACCACCTAGGCTCCCTGATATCACCATACTCCCCACGCCTACCTGTCTATGCGGCTCCTTGCCTGAGAGGTCAGTGCAGACCACTACACTCGTCCCCCTGGAATTGTAAGTCTTTTAATGCTTACAATTACATAGATACAGGCAATGCACTTACATATACAAACACAGGGTAGGTTCAACAACTATACACCGCATAGCTTGTTCAGGATCATGGTCACGGCAACCAGTGTCGTGGGGGTGATGAAAATGGGAAATATTGCACCTAGAGTGGGACTCGAACCCACATCTCTTTGCATTCCGGGCCAGTGTGCTAACCATTACACCACCTAGGCTCCCTAATAGCACCATACTACCCACGCCTACCTGTCTAGGCGGCTCCTTGCCTGAGAGGTCAATGCAGACCACTACACTAGTATATTTGTAAGTGTCAGTATTATTATAAATCATTATCATGATTGTAGGAGGTGTACATCGGAACAATACTATTCTTGGAAAAGGTCAATCTAATGCTTTATTTGCATGATTTTAATCATTATTATAGTCAAAATGATGAGTAACATGGTGGATATTAACGACAGACTTTCTGAATAGCTTGTGGGATTGATTTTTTGGGGTGGGAGTATGTGTGGGTGTGGGGGTGGGGGGAGAGAGTGGGGGAATCTTTGTTTCTGCCAGACCTTCAGCAGCCCTGTTCGGAAATACCTGCTCTGTTGGCTCATCTTTCATCTGCTACATTAATATCACTAAGTGCCGGGCCGCGTAAGGGGATGTATGGAAATAACCCAGCGTCTGTTAGTCAGTGACAACAGACACTGTCACAGTGACAGGGGAAATAGGTCTGGTGTAATGAAATAACACAGCATCTGTTAATCAATGACAACAGACACTGTCACAGTGACAGGGGAAATAGGTCTGGTGTAATGAAATAACACAGCGTCTGTTAGACAATGAAAACAGACACTGTCAGAGTGACAGGGGAAATAGGTCTGGTGTAATGAAATAACACAGCGTCTGTTAGACAATGAAAACAGACACTGTCAGAGTGACAGGGGAAATAGGTATGGTGTATGGAAATAACACAGTGTCTCTTAGTCCAACACACATTGTGACAGTGACAGGGGAAATAGACCCGATGTATGGAAATACCAAAGCTTATGTTAGTCAATGACAACAGACACTGTCACAGTAACAGGGGAAATGGACCCGATGTATGGAAATAACACAGTGTCTGTCAGTCAATGACAACAGACACTGTGACAGTGACAGGGGGAATGGGTCCGCTGTATGGAAATAACACAGCATCTGTTAGTCAATGACAACAGACACTGTGACACTGACAGGGTAAATCGATCTGGTGTATGGAAATAACACAGCGTATGTTAGTCAATGACAACAGACATTGTGACAGTGACAGGGGAAATGGACCCGATGAATGGAAATAACACAGCGCCTATTACTCAATGAAAACAGACACTGTGACAGTGACAGGGGAAATGGACCCAATGTGTCTGCAAATTGGAATTGAAAAGTTAAAGTTGCATAGTCCGATGATTTTGAGTTTCTGTAAATCTTTTAGATAAATAGATTACTTTCATTAGGTTGATCGCTATAATCTACCTTACTTTAATTTTTTTTTAAATGGCTGACTTTTAAGATATGTGAAGTGCAAATATACTAGATTAATGTTGGCAAGTATGCCAACAATCTGACATCAAAGGTTTCTGCAGTAATAGGTTCTATTCAATTGGCACGGTATTCCGCTCCATGTGGTGACAAATGTTTCATAAGTGCAACAGTATCTAAGTTAGATATGTAGAGTCAAATCTAAATCACTATTTTGGTTTTTGAAAATTTGATGTTTTCATCGGACTATGCAGCTTTAATCAAACATGCCTGAGATTGTGTATCAAGGCAGCATGGGAAATTACATTGTTTTATTCACAACTAGTATTATGTGTTTAACTCTGCATCCCGATCGATGTTGTCCATATATAGCAATTAAGTGTCCTGTATGACCTGCAGCGGCAAATAGTTTTGCGCCTGTCTGGACATGTTCTTGCTGGTGTGAGACCTCTATTTGCTCCCCGAGAGAGTGCCGCTGGTAACTTGCAAAAGCCAGCAGGACTTCAACACTTTTACAGGCAGCTTTCATGAAATGTACCATCAAGAGAAACCTGAAGCTGAGAGACATTAAGACCGACTCATGGACGCAACTCTCACAGCAGAGAGCTAAATGGAGAGCGGCAGTCAAGTAATGAAAGGAGTCTTTGTCACATCGCGACCGACAGCATGATGATGATGATGATAGTTGGAGAAGTTATTCCAAACTAAAGAAATGTAGATAACCAACATCAATTTAATATATTTGTATTTTTAATGTGGCAGAAAACCTTCGGATTATGCAACGTTCATGTTGCAGGCCTATAGTCCGATGATTTTGAATCTCTGCCATTTCTTTAGATGAATGTATTGGTTCATGGTTATCACCACCTACCTTACTCTGTATTTTAAATAGCTAGCTTTGGAGATACTTAAAGCGAAAACATGCAAAGCTAATTTTGGCATACACATCAGAATTCTGACAGGATAAGCTTTAGCAGTGACAGGTTTTATTAAATTAATTGACTATTTCCTTTTATAGAACACCACATGAAGGGTTCAGACGCAAAAACGACAGATGCCACCTGGGTCTAAATCAAACCATGACTACCGTTTCAGCTGAGGGTGCCATCATTCTTATAGTCAAATCTGTTTGTTCGCAGAAGCTGCCACATCCCCTATATAATTCCCTACTCAATATGAAATTGATAGACTTTAACTGAAAGACACAACATTAAATTATATTTAACAGAAAACAACTAAAATGGATTTGCTGATTTTTGCGCCTCAACCCTTCAGTCAGGCCTCATCAGTGCACAGTATTTATTAGAAGCAAGATAAGCATGACTAAATCTGGATAACTGTTTTAGATTTTAAACTTTGATGATTAAATCAAATTATGTAGCGTTAAGGTTTTGTTTGTTTGTTGGAGTTTTACATCCGGGCAACATCTAAGGTCATATCAGGACGGGTAGCGACTTGTGCCAGTGCACACTCATTGCGACTTTATAGTGCTGCCCAATGAGAAAACAGGAAATCAGTAGCATGACCTGATATCCCACTCAGTCACATTATCCTGACACTGAGCTAACCAGTCCTTGCCCTATCCTAATAATGCCAAGCGATGGGCTAGGAACTGATAAATATCAATTTTGTAAGTCATTGGTTTGACTCGACCGATAATTGAACACCCGATCTCCCACACGGGAGGCCTGCGCTCTACCGATTTGACCACCTTGACCGTTGCAGCTTTAAGGTGATGCATTGCAACGCTCACTTCCAAACCTCGATAGTGTTGTACTTAAAGACTCATTTTTAAAACCACCAATAACAACAAGAGTTGGTGTAATTATGGTAACACGAAGCCGTCGGTGTGGCATTTTATAGTGAATGTCATACGAAAGTTAAATGTCACGATGTTGCCTGACCCCGTCCACCGCTGGGGGCCACAATTTTTGTTCTTGAAGTTGTATACTGCCTATCATGGATAAGTCTGAATAGGCTTGTTTTCACCATTAGACAGTTTGTCGATAGAAAGCCTGAGCCTACACTTTTACCGACCCAAGGGATTTTTAACCTTCCACACCGCCTAGACATGGTATGAGAGCAACTGGCCTTTGATGATGCTGTACGTTATACACAGCAGTGGAAATCCAAATTGGCAGAAGTGGGGGCACGGGGAATGACAAAACACTTGCAGGACGCGCCAAAACACAACGCTTACTTCAGCGATGCCATTTCTTTCTTCTTTTCTTTTTCTTTTCTATCTTTTTTTCACTTTTTCTTTTTTTCTCGTTCTTTTTTCTCGTTTTTCTTTTTCTCTCCCCCCCTCCACCTTTTTTTGTTGTTGAAAAATTGCAGTGCAGGGACAAATAGTTTGCGCCTGTCTTGACATGTTCTTGCCGGTGTGAAACCTCTATTTGCTCCCCAAGAAAGTGCCGCTGGTAACTTGCAAAAGCCAGTAGCACTTCAACACTTTTGCAGGCAGCTTTCATGAAACGTAGATCTTCTGATCAAAAAGAATCTCCGGTGGACTGGACACCTCATGAGGATGTCATCAGACAGGCTACCAAAGCAGATCCTCTATTCTCAACTGTCTTCTGGTTACAGAAAGAGAGGGCGCCCTCGTCTCCGGTTCAAGGATACCATCAAGAGAAACCCAAAGCTGAGAGACATTGGTCATAATGCGTAGCATTACGTTTGATGCGAGGAGAGGAAGAGACCCTCCCCCGCCCCGCGCTGTCGCGCTGCTTTCCCACCTCGGCCGACGCCCGCCCGCCGCCTCCTCCCCCCGCCCCCCTGCCGCGCAGCACTCGCGCCTCACCCGACGCCCGCTGCTCGCCACCTCTCGCCCTCCCCCGGGCCGGCAGCATTCACACCTCACCCGCTGCCGCCCGTCCCTTCCCCTTATAAGGTCGCCCGCCGGCCTCCCTCAGGCACTCGCCCTCCTGCCGCCTTCCAGCTCTCTACCCTTTTTCTCCACCCACCCACCCATCTTCTTCCTATACTCTTTCTTCCAGCAGGGTGGAGGGCTCCTCGGCACCCCCTCCCTCATCTACTGACACTCAACTATAACCTTCATTCACCTGTACTTTGCTCCTCATGAGCCCTTTCTACCTTATCTCCATTTATTGATTTACCTTACATTGCTCCTTATGAGTTCCTTACATTGCTCCTCATTACACTGCTCCTCATGAGCCCCTTCTACCTTTCTCCATTGATTGATTTACCTTACATTGCTCCTTATGAGTTCTTTACCTGCTCCTCCTGAGCCTCTCCCTCTGTATGCTCTGTTTGTTTGAGGCGTAAATAAACGCCTTACTTCCACCCCCGCCTTGCCTTCTTCCTTTTCGCGCATCAAGACTGACTCATGGATGCAACTCTCACAGCAGAGAGGTAAATGGAGAGCGGCAGTCAAGTAATGAAAGCAGTCTTTGTCGCATCGCGACCGACAGCATGATGATGATGACCATCTATAACTTAAGGCATTAATGACTCCCTTTGTCACAAGTCAGGACCCATCCTGATATGACCTTAGATGTTGGTAGGGCGTAAAGCCGTAATACACAACACCAGTCTGAAGCGGGATGTAATGCATACAGCTATGGTTACATCGCTACATCCTTCAGAAGTCTAGATTGTAATTAAACCAGACAGAAGACTACATTTCATGAGTCAGCATAACTTGCACTTTATGAGTACGAGTCCATGGCACTGAAGTATGTAAGCAAAACCAGTGGTCCGCAACTGGTTCATCAAAGGTTGTGGTATGTGCTGCGGTGTTCTGTCTGTGGGAAAGTGCATATAAAAGCCCCTTGCTGCTTATCGGGAAGAGTAGCCCATGTGGCAGCAGCTGGCTTCCTCCAAAGAAATATGTCAGAATGACCATGTGTTTGACGTCCAATAGTCGATGATAAAAATCAATATGCTCTAGAGGCGTCACTAAATAAAACAAGCTTTACTTGAAGTAAGCAACTAACTGGGATCTGATTCGTCAACTTGAGCATTGTGGTTGTCACGGAGCAGACAAGGTCTGCTGGGAACGTTGCGTGACTTTGACCTTGGAGAAAATTAAGGCATATATCGCATACTGGCCCTGAGGAAGGAAATAATGAGGCTGTGAGTTTTAAATGCCGGAAGTTAGTGTTGGTGCCACTCTCAGCCCTATCATTCACTATAGGACCCATTACTTTAAACTCAGGTTACGCCGATAGCGAAAAGCTTACTAATGACAGACTTGGCATACATTTATTTCTAATGTAGATTGCAGCGAAATTATCCTAGCAAATATTTTACACAAAATAAAATACCACTTCCTGTGTATATATATATATGTATATGCAACGTTCATGTTGCATAGTCCGATGGTTTTAAACCTCTGCCATTTTTTAGATGAATGTATTGGTTTATGATTATAACCTACCTTACTCTAGATGGACTGTTAACAGCCGACAGGAGCCTGGCCTAGACTATATATATATATATATGCAGGTCTATATATAGGCCTATATATAGGCTATTCTCAATTGTCTCCTGGTCAGAGAAACAGATGACGTCCTAGTCTCCGGTTCAAGGATACTATGAAGAGAAATCTGAAGCTGAGAGACATTATGACCGACCCATGGACATCACTCTCACAGCAGAGAGCTAAATTGAGAGTGGCGGTTAAGTAATGAAAGCAGTATTTGTCGCATTGTGACCGACAGCATGATGATAATATACATGTGTTCATCAACTCCCATACCCTCTGACAACCCCGTTACAACGTGCCGACTCTGGTTACCCACAACCTGTCCTAATTAGTAACCATAGTAATGTGACCCCCCTCCCACACACACACATCCCTGTGTGCAAGCAGTAGGGCCCACTTCTACACCACCAGCGCACCACACATGCAGTGTCAACTCTACTATGCATGGTAACACTGCATATGCCCTCTATGCCATGTACACTGCACCAGTTTTCTGGATTGATGCAGTGTGCCTACATGCTATCTGACCATGGCCAGGAGCCTGACTAGTGGTTTGCTGTGTCCCAGTATTGGTATCATGGAAGAGTTGTATTAAATCGCTACTTCTTTAGAGTTTCGAAGAATGTCAATAAGGGATAGTATTACTGTACGAGCATGTTCGGTAAATAAATGGAGATTTACTAATACCGATAATATTCTGGGTGGAAGTCGTGGGATCAATCCCTAGCCAAGTCAAACGGAAGACTGAGAAAATTGATATAAGTAACTAACATGGATAATTGCCTTTATACTAGTAGTAAGTAACTAACATGGATAACTGTTTTTATACTAGTGGTAGTAAGTAACTAACATGGATAGTTGCCTTTATACTCGTAGTAAGTAACTAACATGGATAGTTACGTTTATACTAGTATTAAGTAACTAACATGGATAGTTGCCTTTATACTAGTAGTAAGTAACTAACATGGATAGTTGCCTTTATACTAGTAGTAAGTAACTAACATGGATAGTTGCCTTTATACTAGTAGTAAGTATTACCATGGATAGTTGCCTTTATACTAGTAGTAAGTAGCTAACATGGATAGTTGCCTTTATACTAGTAGTAAGTAACTAACATGGATAGTTATGTTTATACTAGTATTAAGTAAGTAACAGGGATAGTTGCCTTTATACTAGTAGTAAGAAAATCACATGGATAGTTACCTTTATACCAGTATTAAGTAACTAACATGGATAGTTACCTTTATACTTGTAGTAAGTAACAAACATGGATAGTTGCCTTTATACTAGTAGTAAGTAACAAACATGGATAGTTACCTTTATACTAGTAGTAAGTAACAAACATGGATAG